>CM032625.1:10501218-10605823 GCA_019097785.1 Fraxinus excelsior | reverse complement strand
TTTTAAATTAATAATACGGCTGAAACACACCCATATAAATCCTTTTAAGAAAACTTTGCCATTCAAAGTTGACCAAGGCCTATGGGGGAATGGTGGTCCAAAATCTAGCATTATAAAAGCTCTGCCACTGGCTTTTTGATCTCATTATCAACATGATATATTTTTTTTTTTTTCAAACCTGTTTGAATTTACTTGATAAGAAATTTTTGTACTTATTTACATAATTTAACAATTTTTATTATCATCGAATTTATGTTTCTGTGCCTGTTGAGATCTGAGTAATTTAAATAATTATTTAGTTAATTAGAGGCATTCTGAAACAGTAATAAGACGAATAATTAAACACTTTCTGATAATATAGGGATATTTTGAGCCCATTTTGTATGTAATTTGTTTGGTCAAAAAATATTACTTTTCCTGTCAGATAAAATCGTCTCTCTTAAAACACATAAAAATGCTTGTTTCGAGTACTAGGTAGTTTAATTTAGGACCTTGCTATACTACCCGAATTTTTTACCGAATTTTTTACCGAATCGCCACATGGCGGCCGCCTATTGGGGGGGGCGCTTGTGGACCAGGCACCCCCCCCCAATAGGGGGCCGCCATGTGGCGATTCGGTAAAAAATTCGGGTGAAGTAGAATAATCCTTTAATTTATGTAAGTTTGGACGATTCATTTCGAAGTCATTCCCACCGGTTGCAATAGCTCATTTATTCCGTACCAATCTACATTATCGTTTGGAGTTCATAGACATTTTTGTTAGGTGGACGCAACTGCACCGGTCTCTTGCACTTAGGCCTTCCCAATAAGAGATTGAAAGAAATGGCAATGTCTATTACATGGAGGGCCATGGTGAATGTGATGTAGGACAACTAGTTTTGGAGTTTGAAAAAGTACTGGATATAAAATTAACAAAAAAATAAGACTGTGACATGGGCAATTTTATTATTTGTCGCAACGGTGTCAGAATGGATTGAAATTTGGCAGGCTGATTGGAAACGATCCGAAAAATTGGACTCGGGATGAAGATCCGAGATCTCGGGATTTTAGCCAAATTCCTTCATTTAGGCCTTTGAATAATTGGTTTCCGTATTTTCCGTTTTGAGTTTCCGCTATTTTTGGAATGTTTTATTATTCTATGATTTTAGTGTTTTTTGTAACGCATATTTAAAGACTTTTGAATGTTTTTCCGTCATGATGGAATTGAATAGAAGTCTCGTTTTGTGAATTCCAAATTTCTTATTTTCAAGATTTATGCTGGTAAATCTGTTACTTTCGCTCTGAGTCAGAATGTCAAGGGGTCCTAGTGTTTGGTTGGTGATGAGTAGTCTTGTGCTGCCCCTCTCGAGTTGTCGTAGACAGTAGTATCGAATACAGGAGAAGGCAACAAAGTGCCCTGAGGAATGATAAGAGCACGAAAAGTGGATAAAAATAAATTTCTTATATACGGCACAATTTCATAACAGTCCATTTCGTGACAGGGTAAAAATTAATAAGACTGTTTTCTCTCTCTATATATAATACAGGTCAAAACTAATTTATCTAGTGAATTGTATTGTACCCAAAAAAAAGTTATCTCAAGTTAAAAACAATGACTTGATTGCCAGCAAATGACCAGAAGTTCATAAATGTTAGCTTTGCACATCACTTCACTTGAAATTTTAAAATTTTTATACAGGAAAAGCTTTTAATATTGCAGTCTTCAATCTTCATCAGAAAAAATCAGATTGCTACCATCAAAGTGTAAAAGATATTCACTTTTGCTTTTCCAAAAGTCGCTATATCAAGCTCTGAGCTCATAATGGTGGTATAGATATTGCCCTCTCTCTGTCTGTCTGCCTGCCCCTCTCTCTCTCTCTCTCTCTCTCTAGAATTGCACATAGAAGGAGAGTTTCAAGTTGCTGCAAGTTATGGCTCTATGAACAAGTTTCTTGCCCTTCAGACAAAACTAAAAGGTATGTTACGTGTTGCAACATTGGTGAAAAAGAAGGAAAGATCTTTGATGAAAGTGATCGATATCTTCAGACTTGTATTATTTTCACTGTTGAGTTCACATCTTTCTTCTTCAGACATTTCTTGTATGGAGTTTTGTTTTCGTATAAACCCATCATTTTCTCATGCCCAATATGTTTGGTAAAAACCATAGCACGCCATCACCCTGAAAAGTAGAACCCCATACATGTTATGGGCTTCTTTTTCTTTGATTCATTTTTGTCTCTGTGTTCGTTATTTGCCATATTTGTTCTATAACTAACCCAACCCACCCTTATCTCTCTCTTTTCATGTGCAAAGTTTTACCAGAAAAAATGCAAATATGCAATTCCTTTCTGATTAATGGTATTGGATATGTTCTGTCCTTGCTGATTTTCTCTATACGGATGATGTCTGTATAAGTTTTTTATTAAGCCAAGCCAAACATACCATGAACACTTAATATTAAGCTGCAATATAACACAAACTAGAAAAGAAATTTCTCATTTTGGATTTGATAATTTGGTCCAGATTTTACATTTCATTCACATTTTGTGTAATTCATTTGGTGTTTAAATTTTATTAGATAACTTAAAATTTCTGTGAACCTCATTTATACTTGCAACCCTAGTTTTCAAAAGCAGAAAAATCTTTACATATTCTGAAAAATTAATTCTACACAATGGTAGTTTATGATTTTAATTAAAAGGGGTTATTAGATTTGACTGAAAGGTCAAAGCAATTCTTTGGGAAAAGCAACCTCGTTAGTAGCCTAATTAACTGCAAAAAAAGGCCTCCCTATAATAAATCCCACAAACGAATGAATTTTTAGGCCACAAACAATCTTCAATCTTGGGGTAGGGTTTAGTTGCAGTCTCGAAAAAAAAAAATGGGCCTCGAAATTGCTGCCTGTTTGTCAGCATAGTCAGGTACCCTACGCCCTCCCCCCAAAAGCTGAAACAGTTTGAAATGGTGATTGGTGAACACGAGAATAGGGGAGGATAGAAGAGGGATTTCTTTAATTCTCAAGGCTGAAAAAGGGAACGCCAAAACAGGACATAGATTGCTTGCGCAAATCTAGCTAAACTGTCAACAGGACTTTTGGGCCAAGTAGTGTTTTAAATAGTAGACAGGAAGAGGAGCGTTGGAGGTGGGGTGGGGGATGAGATATGCAACGTGTATGTATATATTGTATGTATGTGTATAAAACACCAAACACATAATGTTGAGACAGAAGGTTACCAGTGTAATCCAATACACATATACAAACACAAAGCAAAGGCCTCGTGTCCTCAGTCTTCCTTTTCTTGGGCTGCCACTGAAGAAATAGGACAACAGTACTTTGAAAAAAAAAAATATCTTGAACAATAGAGAAAATGGTTTCTAATCCCAAAACACTGCCTTTGTTTTTTCACATTTCATTTCTTCAAGATGAACCAAGAAACTCCTTTAAATTGTTTTGAAAATGGGAGTTGAAAAAACCAATCTTTGTTTTATATTTTGTGTTCACAGGGTAAGAGGGTTTTGCTGGTGGCGGAAGCAGTGGTGGCGACGACGGAAGTTTCGGTATATAATGAAGCCTGATGCTAGAATTTTCAAGAAAATGGTGGTGGAGCAATTGCCTGTTTTTGCTGGTTCTTTTGTGAGTTGGGCTGGTTCCCAAAATCCATATTTGCAAGTGGGGTTTGGTTTCTTTCTCCTCTCCTGTTACGTAGGTGGCTTTTGACGGCGGTGCTGGTGGTGGTGATATTGGCGGGACGGCTCAATCCTTTTTTTATCCGTGACATAAAATTTTCTTCTCCACTTGATTTGGCTTGTTTATAAACAATGGGTTTGCAAAGAGTTCATAGTACAACTCATCAAGGTTGGCTTTTTTAATTTCTAATTTCTCATTTTGTAGTTAGCATTGGACTAATCTCTTTAGTAATTGCTTGATGATTAGATTTGTAACCCCTTAAAATTTAATTTTTGTATTTAATGATAACATATCAGATTTTCTGTATTCTGCCCATTTTGGGAGTTGAAAATCATCAACATTGCACAGTACAGTAATCATGTGAGATTATTTATTTGTCTCTCTGTCTGTCTAATGGTGAAAAACATAATTAAAGATGTTAATCTTGTATCCGTCTGGATTTTTCAAAAAAAAAAAAAACATTTTTTTTTTCTTTCCTATGGAAATTGGTATAGTTGATTTGATATTATCAAAATCCGTACATGTGCATCATAATGTGTTTGCTCAATTGGTGGCATCATCATTGTTTGTGTTTTATTATACATATACAGTGAGTATTAGAATTGATCCGGCCACAGTAAGTGAAAAAATAAAAAAAAATTCATTGTTGACGTGGTGGAGAAAATCAAAAGTATGGTTCTCTAGATGTATGACCGTTGTAGAGAATCATAATCAAAGTTATCTTGCCACGACAACAATAAAAAGCTTTTATTCATCAGCAGTGAAAAGTTTTTATTCTATCCACTATGTACAGGAAATCAGATCTGGAGTGAGTATAATCTTTTCAGTATTAACCTGCTCGAGGAAAAATGGTTTTGAAATAGTGATTTTTAAAAGATGTGTAGTAAAAAATTATCGAAAAAACTCAATTTATGTGTAAAATTATTTTATGGAGAAAAGTATGGTTGAAAATGAAATTTAGGGGGAAAATGGAGCTAAAATTATGTACATTGGATTAATTGTTTCAATTATTGTTTGATTATTTCCTTGTTAAATTGGGTCTATAAAAGTGCTAGCTTAGCTCTACATTCGTGGTACAAAATATTTGACAACTTAGTTTTGAATCTTGTTCAGTTGTAACATTGATTTATAAGTTTGTATATATGGGTAGAAAAAGACGAGAAAGGAAGATAAGAAAAGATGAGGTTAGGATGACCTATTTGTTGTGGCGGAAACTTTTGTTCTTTCGCCGCTGAAAATTAATCGTAACCCCCTTGAGATAAGCTCGGAATATGTAGGTTAATTCATTCCCTTAGAACCGTATTTGGGAGTTTTCTAACTCGAAAATGTCCAAATTATTCATTTATCAAACATAACATGACATAAAATATTGTTTTATGATTATCCATTTAGGAGTGATTTATTTATTGCTCCCTCTAATGGTCGGACATAGTTGTCAATTATGTTGTGTTCATACAGTCATACTAATTTTACTAAATCCTCTTTTCATAACACTAGTCAAAGTTCGTGCAATGCACGTGTTGTCATACTTTTGAAAATTATGTTGATGTCGAAATTAACGAGTATGTTAAACTATTTAGATTGGAAGGTATTTTAGCTCCAATACATGTCTTCAATTTGTTGATGTCTTGCTAAAGAGATAATGAAATTAATATAATCCTCATTTTTCTATCTATTGATGTAAGACATTATGTCTCATTCATCTCATGCTCATAGAATCTCCAATTATATGTATTAGTTGCACCAATATTTAATTTTTTTACAAAGACCCTATGCAAGACGTATGTAGTCAAGATTAATTAATTAATAATAATACAGTTCAGAATTTAGGACAAATCAAGGATCTCTATCAATATTAAAACTACAACACAATGAAAACTTTCATTATAGAGGCAAAAAGAATGACAAACGATCACCTAACTTCATAAATTCAATCGAATATCTTTTCAGCATGTTTTAATGATATCGTATATTAAATCAATTTTAAAAAAATCAAAATAATTCACTTCATAGAAGATATTTGTCTACCAATACTGCATGATGTAGGAGGATTCTTCTGAAAATTATTGAGTTCCTTCAATATCCATATTGACGTCATAAATTTACCATTTTTAACCGTAAACATTGAAAAAAAAATGAAATTGAGAGAAATTGATGTGAGTATAAGGATTGAAGGTGGGTAGAAAAGAAAAATTAACGATTATGATTTTCCTTTTAATAATTTAAGATAAAAACTAAAGAAAAATGAAATTAAGAGAAATTAGTGTGAGTATCGGGGTTGATGGTGGGCAGAAAATAAAAATTAACGATTATGATTTTACGTTTAATAATTTAAGATAATTTGTATATTTAAACGTAATCGACAATATATTTATTATTATCATATTTTAAGTTTTTTCAAAAAAAAAAATTAAATTAAATCGATCTAAATGAATATTCATATCGTGAAATATCGAATCAAATGTTGTAGGAAAAATAAAGTTCGAAAAAAAAGATATTAGAATGGGGTTGAGATTGAAAATAAACATAAACAATCACGACTTTACATTTCACAATTAATGTAAATTTATTTTTGATATTTAAAATTTATCGACCATATTTTTATCATGACCGTATTTCAAGATTTTCAACAAATTTTAAATAGCTTAAAACATATATTTATAACTTAAAATACTGAATCAAACGTATAAAAAAATCGGCTTAATTTAAGATAAAAATTGAAGAAATATGAAACTGAGAGAAATTGGCATGAGTATAGGGTTTGATGGTTGGTAGAAAAGAAAAATTAACGATTATGATTTTACGTTTAATAATTTAAAATAATTTTTATATTTAAACTTAATCGATAATATATATTTATTCTTATCGTATTGTAAGTTTTTTTTAATAAAAATTTAAATCGATTCAAATTGATATTCATATCGCAAAATATCAAATCAAATGTTGTAGAAAAGTAAAATTCGAAAAAATGGACATTGAAATTGGGTTGAGATTGAAAAGAAACATAAACAATCACGACTTTACGTTTCACAATTAATGTAAAATTATTTTTGATATTTAGAATTTATCGACCGTATATTTATCATGGCCGTACTTCAATATTTTCAACAAATTTTAAATCGGTTAAAACATATTTTTGTAACTTAAAATATTGAATCAAACGTTTTTTTTTTAAAAAAAAAAAAAAAGCCTAGACGGCTTAGTCGAGCTGAGCCATAAACTTATGAATAGTAACAAAAACCAAGTTAGATTAGATTATATTAGATAAGATTTATTTTGGACTAACATCAAATTTAATTACCATTTTCTATTTTTGAATTTTCAATAGCAACAATTGTAAGCAGTAATGTAGGTACACAATACATTCATCATTACCCAAAGTCTTATATATGCCAATGCCAATGCCAATGCATGGTGAAAACTGTGAAGTGTATTACTGTACCAAAGGTAAGGAAATGTCATTGTCAGAGTAAAATATACAAATTAAAGTCGAAAATTAATTTTAATCACACGTTTCAATGAAATCTACAAATTTTTAACCACATTTTATCAATTTTTATCAAAATCTATTAAAAATTGATTTTAATCTTGACAAAACAGGGGCTAGATATTTGCATTATATATTTGCACCATCAAAGAACATTAGCCTTCTTTTATTTTGATTATTTGAAATCACACTAATTTTCAATCATATATTTATAAAAACAAATTATTTCTTACATTTTTTAAAATAATTTTTTCTACTTTTTAAATAAAAATTCACAAAAAAGTAAAAATAAAAAAAAATTCAAACAATCATTCTCAAATAATCTGCAATGCATAGTGGGAGCCATTAATAAGTTTTTGAATTATGCGTACGTTTCAAGGTTTACATTTTTTTTTGACATTGTGTAGAAATTCAAATAGTGTGGAGAGAGAAAGTGTGTGCTTTTTTAAACTGTTCAATTATGTATCGATACGTGACATTGTCAAAAAATATGTAAAACAAGTGTATGTAGAATGATTATAAGTTTTGTGTTAAATTTCAAGAAAACAAAAAGTTTTAAAACTCTGGGTGATGAAAACTGTTGGCCATTAATAAGTGATCCAAATTTTTCGATTTCTGATCTATCAACAACAGTCCTTTTCAGAATACTGTTTTTCGAAAATAAAAAATATGTCTGTATCATGGTTGGAAATTCGATATTCACGGAAAAAAGTCGATAAAAAAAAGTTAACACAACCTCGTCTATTGATACAACACTTCATCATTATAAAAAAGGTATTCTGAAAAAAAAAAAAAAAAAAAAAAGAAGCAAAATCATGGTAGGGATTTTGGAAATACTTCTGAAATTAAACGAAAACAAGGGATACAACTGTTGGAAATATGCAAGTAATGAAATTATCGTGAATTAATTTGGATAGAATAACGTCGTGAATATGAAGGTACGAAAAATGGTTGAGGCAAAAGTTCGACTATTTTTCTTTAAAACGATAATGCCCGCATTGGTGCGACTCTCTCAAGATACATGACATCGACTTGTAATAGGAGCACTACAAATTATAAGTCCCGACGAACCTACTAATGTTCTGATCTATCTACTATATGAATGACTAAAATGTACGTAAATAATTTTTCGAGACTGGATGCAAAATATGAATAATGCAGGGACGAAGGAAGAATTTTGAAGCAAGAGTAAAATCAATTTTGATTTTTGGAGTGAATGAAACCGTGGGTATAGGGGTCCATTTATAGAAGTTGAAAATCTGTATCCAAAAGATATAACAATTGAGAAGTTGTGTCTTCAACAGACAGAAACCTTATGGACAGCAACCGTCAACTGTCCTTTTAGAAGAATACATGTGACAGCCACAGAAAAATCGGGGAAAATAATAATATAAATGAATTATATTAATATATTAAATAATAATAAAATAATATAAGTTAAGAATTATTTTACCAAAAAATATATATCAGCTTGACCTAAGTCCAAATCAAGCCCAAGACCCACAACCCGTGTCCGTACCGAGCCAAGCCGAGTCGGCCGATCAGTTGGAGGCGACAACACCGTTCGTCTGAGCTTTGGCCCAACCTAGTAGCATATATGTTATCTTCCCTTCAAAGACTATTGGTATCCTTGGGGCCCAAACATAAGTCCCAAACTTGAGCAATATAATATGATTTACATTCTTCTAGCTTTTCTATGTGGGATTGACACTTTTTCAATTTCCCACCAATTTTTATTTCAATTTATTTCAATTTCAAGTGATCATCTTTTGGCATTCTTCTCATTCACTCTAAATTGATTTTGAGAAAGTAAATAAACTACATTAATCTACTCATGAAGTAGAACACATTTGATCAAAGAAATATTTTGTCCAAGTAATGGGACCCACTAAATAATTGGTCAAAAGTTGATCAAACCAACTAATAAAAACTAATTTTCCAACAATCCCCCATATGAATAGAAATTAATGCAATAGACTATGCAGACCATGTAGAGAGATCAGACGGAATGTTATCGCATCTGGATATGTACCTTATGGGTTTGAACATTTCGTAGTAGAATACTATCAGATTTACTTGGCTAATCAGTGAACGTGGTATCTTGAACTGTTGGCCGTTGGTGTAAACCAAGACAATAGTATCAATACAATAAACTCCCTAACATTTTCGAGTTCTCACTGTTGTGTTCATTTTGCCCTTGAACAACTCTTAGATTTCATAAGTGCTTTAGAGAATTCAAGCATTTGAAACATTCTCATAGAAGCGGCCACACTTCACACTTATATATGTGATCTCCTATTAAGAGTATATGTCATACCCCACTAAGATAGACCAAGAGATAATAATAATTAAAAGTATAACTTAACTTAGAACTTTCTGCAGTTAGCACTTTCTTACCACATGAATGGGTATGAGTTAACTCCGAAGTGTTTCTTTGAATCTTCATAACTTAGTTATCCCATTGAATCAAGATTTTTGGATCTCCAGTCAGCAATGTTGGGTTACCATTACAAATATTCTTACGTAGTAGGCTTTAAGCACATTCCCCTTGATAGACAGTATACTTGATTTCTTGATAAACCTTTGGTACATAATCTATGGAAATAACACCATTTGAGATCAACTGCTTAATTGAATTGTGTCTTCGACGAATATGTCGAGACTTACCATTATACATACTACTTTGTGCTTTACCGATAGTCGACTGACTATCAAAATGTATACTAATTGTAGGCATAGGTTTGGGCCAACATGGAATATCCTCTAAAATTTTTTGAAGCAATTCTGCTTCATCTCCAGCTTTATCTAAAGCTATGAACTCAAATTCCATCGTGGATCGAGTTATACAGGTTTGTTTAGATGACTTCCAAGATACGACAACACCGCCAATGGTAAAAACATACCCACTAGTGGATTTTGAGTCTTTTGTATATGATGTCCAATTAGTATCACTGTATCCTTCTAATACATCTGAATATCTAGTATAATGTAATCCATCATTTTTGGTGTATCGTAGATATCTAAGAATCCTTACCAATGCCTTCTAATGGTCATTATTTGGGTTACTTGTATATCTAATAAGTTTGTTCATTGCGTATGCAATATCTGGACGAGTGCAGTTTGTAATATACATTAAATTGCCTATTATCCGAGAGTACTCTAATTGAGATACGCGTTCGCCTTTATGTTTGGCCAAATTGCCTATAATTGGACTTTCATCATACATATGAAACTTTTTAAGTACAGTCTCAATTTAATGAGATTAAGATAAGACAAGTCCCTCAGATGTTTTAAGGATCTTTGTTAGGCAATTTGTTGTCAAACGACCTCTCTGGACGATGATGAAAGTCTCGTTCTCTTCTTTAGTCGGCATCGGCCAATTGACCGAATGTACATCAATACCACAAGTACTTGAACTTTCTACGTAACCCACTTGGGCCATTTGAAGCAACCTAATTTAATTGGAGTTGCTCATGGCCCAACCCGAATTAAGACGTCTCTTACGGTTTGCTAGCCCACTATTATACCTTATTGGGCCTAATCTATTGTTTAACCTAAAAGCCCACCTTGACCTATTATATACTACCCGCCCCCATCACTATACTGTATGTGTGAAATTAAAAGTGAGCAGCCTTTTTTTGGTCTTTGAGAAAACCGTTTTTTCTCTTCCTTGGTGTCGGCGGCTTTGTACCCCTTTTGTAGTGGAACCCCTTTTCTCTCTTCTTCAATTAGCCTTTGTGGCTAATTCACTTGGCTGTAATTTCCCATCCCTAGCTCTTTGTGGGCTATACAAGTGTTGGAGCAACCAATTGGGTAGTGTCGGTTTTAGTTGGATTGTTCATTTGGCTTGTGGTGTTTGATTAGAGACTGAGCCCGATTTCTTGGTGTATTATTGAAGGGTTTCTTCCTCACAATCTTAATTCCTAATATTACATCTACAATACCCATATCCTTCATGTCAGAATGTTTTGTCAATATTTTCTTAGTATTTGTTATGATATCATAATTACTATGCATAATTGGCAGAAAAGATTGGACGATTATGCCCTTTGGTGATTAATACAGATTCGAGGTCGTAACTGCTCAACACATTTGCTGAATTACTTTAGGCCATAAATTGAGGCTTAAGGCAGTAAATTCGCAACTCTCGATAATTACGGACTCAGACAAGTCCGCTCTAGTAAATTGGCTGATCCTCTCGTTAATTTCAGCACTAGCGCGTCATCGTGTGGGGTGACATTAGGATTGGGGTTACCGTGAAGGGGTAACCACTGTTTGTGCTAGAAATTAGGAATTAATTGCTCGTTTCGTTCGTTACGTGATTGAAATTTATCATTTTGATTAATTGCAACATATTATCGGTTTTCTGATATACTGTGAGTGAAACTATTTTGTTATTATCTCTCTGGTAGCTTTTGATAAGTCTCTAGAATACCTAGACCTTACCTGTTTGAAAATTCCCTTGATCTAAGATCGTGAGTCTTATGAAACCCTGTCAATCTAAAACGGTGTATATTTGCGAACCTAGGTCTACTTTGTGTGGCCTAATTGTGACTTTGTGTTTCTCGTTTGAAAATGACAACGCACAATTTTGATTTGGGAACTTTTACTGGAAAATGTGATTTTTTTATTTGGCAACAGAAAATGAGGGGTATTTTAGTTCAACAAAAGGTTTCAAAAGCCATTGATGACAGTTTTCCCGCTGATTTTTCAAAAGAACAAAAAGAAGAGTCTAATGAGCTTGCTTACACCTCTATTATTTTACACTTGGCCGACGCTGTTTTAAGAAAAGTGGGTAAACTGAAAACCACTGAAGTACTTTGGAAAAATTTGGAAGATCCGTATTTGTTAAAATCTACTCCCAACAAGCTTTACTTACTTGAGTGTTTTTTCAGTTTCAAAATGGATTCTTCAAAAGAATTAGATGACAATTTGGATGTGTTTAACAAACTTGTTCAAGATATTGTTAACTGTGGTAAGTCAGTATCTGAAACATACAAGGCTATCATTTTGCTAAATGATATACCTGATACTCATTGTGAAGTTAAGAATGCTATTAAGTATGGTAGAGACACTTTGACGCCTGAAATTGTCGTTGACTCCCTTAGAAGTAAGGAGATGGAGATGAGAGATGAAAAACATTATAAGAAAGGCGATGAGATTCACATGATGAGGGGTAGAACCCAATTTATGCAAAACGGTCATGATGGTTACCAAAGTAGTGGCGAGTCGAGTAGTAATGGACATAGAAGGAAGAGCAAGGGTAAACCTAGGTCCAAATCTAGGACTAAGGAAAGAAAATGCTATGACTGTGGAAACACAGGGCATTTTATAAAGGATTGCTATAAAGAGAAAAATAAGAAAAATGGGGGAGATTGAGATGAGGTGAATGTGTTATCCTCTGTTTTTGATGATTGTGATGGTGAAGTCTATCTGATTACAAGTCCTGATGTTTCTCCTGCTGAATTGAACTTAACTGCCAATTCTCATTTTCATGAGTGGATTCTTGATTCTGGTGCATCTTTTCATGTGACATCGCATAAAGATTGGTTTAAAAATTTGCATGAATCAAATGATGTGCATGTTGTGTTGGGTGACAATTCTACTTACAGTGTTGTTAGCATGAGTGATATTACTTTAAAGTTTGATACTGGCTTTGTGCATACTTTAAAAGATGTTAGATATATCCCTGAATTGTCTAGAAACTTAATTTCAGTAGGACGACTTGAGAAATCTGATTTCACTGGTAAAATTGAAAACGAAATTTTGAAATTGATTAATGGTGCACTTGTCTCTATTAAGGGTGTTAGAAAAAATGATATTTACATAACCACTAGGGAAGTGATGAGAGGCTTAAACTCCTCTATTTCTTCCGCTAAGTCTGATCACACACAAAAATGGCACAATAGACTTACACATGTGGGTATTGAGGGGATTAAGCTTCTTAATGAAAAGGGTGTTTTTGGAAATGACTGTTTGTCTGATTTGTCTTTTTGTGACCATTGTGTGCTGGTAACCATCACAAAATTGCTTTTTCCTCAAGTGTTCATAAAACTAAAGGCATGCTTGAATATGTGCATTCAGACCTGTGGGGTCCATCCAGTACTCCCACTCCAGGTGGGAATATGTATTTCTTGTCTATGATTGATGACTACACTAGGAAAGTGTGGGTTTACCATTTGAAGGATAAATCCGACACTTTCGATAGATTTAATAATTGGAAAAGACAAGTTGAAAATCAAACTGGTAAGAAGGTCAAGTTTTTGAGAACTGATAATGACCTAGAGTTTTGTAACACTGATTTTGATAATATGTGCAAGGAAAGTGGAATAACAAGGCATAAAATGGTTCCTTACACTCCCCAACAGAATGGGGGTAGCGGAAAGGATGAATAGAACTCTACTTGATAAAGTGCGTTGCATGATGTTAAGTTCTGGAGTCCCAAAGTCCTTTTGGGGCGATGTTGTTATGACTGCTTGTTATTTGATTAATTTGACTCCATCCGCTGCATTGAATGGTGACACTCCACATGAAAAATGGTTTGGTAAACTAAGTGATTACTTCTTGTTTAGAACTTTTGGCTGCACTGCATTTTCTCATCAGAGTGAGGAAAAGCTTGAACCGAGAGCTAGAAAATGTGCTTTTCTAGGTTACCCAGAAGGTGTCAAGGGGTATAGGTTGTGGGATAGGAGCCATAAGGGAGTTAAAATCATTGTGAGTAGAGATGTCACATTCAATGAGAGTGAAATGCCATGTTTGAAAGTTGAATTTGAACCTGTGAGTGAGGAGATTCAAGGTAAAGAGAGTGGTCAGCTGGAGGTGGAGTTAGAAAAACCTAGCACATCTGTCACTGTTACACAGAGTGAGGTGGAGACTCAGGAACAACAACCTGATGTTGAGAACAGAGAGGAAGTAGTAGTAGAAGAACACCCTGAAGAAGAAAATCATCTAGCAGACTATAACTTAGCTAGGGATAGAGAGAGGAGACAGACTAGAGCACCTGTGAGATTCGGTTATGAATCCGAGTTAGCTTTTGCTCATGCGAGTTATGAGAGCTGGCTGATAGGGAACCAAAGACCTTTGAGGAGGCGATGAAGAGTGACCAATCTGAAGAGTGGTTCAAGGCAATGAAAGATGAGATGAGTTCTATAGAGAAGAATCAAACTTAGGAGTTAATACCAAAACCTAAGAATAAATCTACTGTTGACTGTAAGTGGGTTTTTAAGGTTAAGGAGGGTATTAGTGCATCTGAACCCTTAAGGTTTAAGGCTAGATTAGTGGCCAAGGGATACACTCAGAAGGAGGGAGTTGATTACAATGAGATTTTTTCACCTGTTGTTAAGTACACTACTATTAGGGTCATGCTTGCATTGGTTGCACATTTTGACTGGGAACTTGAACAACTTGATATAAAAAATGCTTTTTTACATGATGAACTCGATGAGCAAATCTTTATGAATTAACCAAGAGGTTTTAAAGATAAATTAAAACCTGACTATGTGTGTTTTCTGAAAAAACTCTTATATGGCTTAAAACAATCGTCTAGACAGTGTTATAAACGTTTTGACTCTTTTGTACTATCTATTGGGTTCCATCGTAGTAAGTTTGATCATTGCCTTTATTTCCAACATAATGATGCGAGTAATGACTATGTGTTCTTATTGCTTTATGTGGATGATATGCTTTTAGTTGGTTCATCATCTAAATGGATAAGTGATATAAAAACAAGTTTGAATGGTGAATTTGACATGAAAGACCTAGAAAAGGCTAAAAGAATTCTAGGTATGGAAATTGAAAGAGATAGGTCAAATTCTATCTTGTTTTTGCATCAATCATCATATATTTCTAAAGTGCTAAAGAAATTTGGCATGTATGAGTGCAAATCTGTTACTTTACCTTTAGCTAGTCATTTCATTCTATCTAAAGATCAAGCTCCTTGTAATGAAAAGGAGGTAGAATACATGAGTAGAATTCCATATTCAAATGTGATTGGTTCTGTTATGTATTTGATGGTTTGCACTAGACCTGATTTAGCTTTCGCTGTGAGCACTCTTAGTAGGTATATGTCTAATCCTGGTCCCGAGCACTGGGAAGCCTTAAAATGGTTGTTAAGGTATTTAAAGGATACTTGTAATGTAGGTCTAAAGTTTGGTGTTAATAACGATGGTGTTAAACTAAAGGGATATTGTTGATGCTGATTATGCTGAGGATAGGGATAATAGGAAATCCACTACTGCTTATGTGTTTACTTTGTCTAATTCTTGTGTTAGTTGGAAATCACAGTTACAACACATAGTTGCACTATCCACTACAGAATCTGAATACATTGCTACTACTGAAGCTATTAAAGAAGCTTTATGGCTTAGAGGCCTTTTACATGAACTGTGTGTTCTAAATGACTATGTGGTAGTATATTCAGATAGTCAGTCTTCTATACATCTATGTAAGAATCCTGTTTTTCACGAACGCACCAAGCACATTGATGTTAGACTACATTTCATTAGAGATATTGTGTCTCAAGAAGTCATAAGGCTTGAGAAAATACACACACAATATAATCCTTCAGACATGGGTACTAAGGTGTTACCGTTGGTAAAGTTTAGAAGTTGCAAAGATCTTCTAAACATCGGTGGAGGTAAATGATTTCCAATTCTATTGGTTTCACCGTCTTGGATTATTACTAATGCTTAGTAATTCCTTTTCTTTGCAGGTCCTTTGACACCAAGGTGGAGGTTTGTTAGGCAATTTGTTGTCAAACGACCTCCCTGGGCGATGATGAAAGTCTCGTTACTTTAATCAGTCGGCATCGGCCAATTGACTGAATATATATCAACACCACAGCGGCCTGAACTTTCCACGTAACTCACTTGGGCCATTTGAAGCAACCTAATCTAATTAGGGTTGCTCATGGCCCAACCCGAATTAGGACGGCTCTTACGGTTTGCTAGCCCACTATTACCTTATTGGGCCTAATCTACTGTTAAACCTAAAAGCCCACTTTGTCCTATTATATACTACCCGTTCCTCGTTATTCTTGTGTGTGAAATTGATAGAGCAGCCTCTTGAGAAAAACCGTCTTGGCTTTGTGCTTTGTGAACCCGTTTTTCTTCTCTTCCTTATTAGCCTTTGTGGCTAATTCACTTGGCTGTAATTTCATTCCTAGCCCTTTGTGGGCTGTGCAAGTGTTTGAGCAACCATTTGGGTAGTGCCGGTTGTAGTTTGGATTGTTCATTCGGTTGTGGTGTTTGATTAGAGACTGAGCCCGGTTTCTTGGTGTACTGTTGAAGTGTTTCTTCCTCACAGCAATGATCTTGCTATTTATCATTCTGAAAAGCTAGTCCAAATGAGTGAAACTTTTTTGAAGTCCAGATGAAATTTGAAATGCTAAAGGCAATCACTTAAATATTAATTCATCAACATAGATTCAATCGAAGTTCTTATATATTTTTATTTGTCCACAACATGAAACACATAGGATACCAATTCATTTTGTATCACAATGTGGTCTTGGAACAATCTCAGTAATCTATGGTGTCAAATGACTATGAATGTGCAAAACACTTGGAAATGAATCATTTTGAGTAGTTTCGGAGCTTAATCAAGAAAGTGAATCAAGCTTGTTTGGTTCGTTTTATAATGGGATTATAAACAGAATCTTTAATGGTTGGTTAAAATTAGTGTTTGATTTTGACTTCATTTTAAAAGTATATATGGAACCAAGGAATCGTTTTCTCACTTTGAATACATTTTTTAAAAAATAAATAAATATGTTGAATGTTTAAAGTCGAAAACATTTTTTACTTAAATCTTTTGGACTAGAAATTTTTTTAGACATAATAAAATAATTTCACACCATTGATGCACACGATAATGAAAGTTGTTAGTGATTACCAATGGTACTTTGATTGCTTATTATCGACGAAAATTATTTCTTCTTACTCCTTTTTTTAAAAATATTTTCGGAGGAGTATATTTTGAAAATGAACTTTGAGTCACATCACGTGGATTCAGTGAAACCACATAATATTATTGAAAAATTACCATGCTCTTCATCCATCACTTATTAGAAGAATTGGCCGGCAACTTGTGTTGTGGCATGTGTGAATTCCGCATGCCATGTAATAGTTTTTTAATCACACATTATTTGAAAAGAGTAATACTATTCATCCCTACTGGGATTACAAATACAGTTTAGGTGGCGTTAATGTGACATTAAATGATACGTGAAATTAAATAAGTAAGAGTAATGCTATTCATCCACACTGGAGTTACAAATACAGTTTAAGTGACTCTAAATGATTGGTTAAATAAAATGTGAAATTAAAAAATAAGAAAAAAATTTAGAGTAATAGTTTTTTATGGAAAAGTGTGCGATTAAATATGAGCTTCAAAAAATGAGTTGTCCAAGAAATGAGGCCATAGGCTTTATTTACTTTTACCAAAATCTCCTGCTGCCAAGTCCTATAGCACACACTCGTCTTCTCCGTGCGAGAGAGCTAGGGAGAGAATTTTGTCAAGGGCTAGAGGGTTTTCCAATGGGTTCACCGAAGAAGAGGAGAGGCAAGAAGAAAAGGGCTGAAACCGAAATCCCAGTAGAAGATGATAATTATCGCACTTTCAGGACTCTCCTCAGAGCAATTCAATCCCCTCAGGTTCAGGTTTTTCCCTTTGATTAGCCAATCATTCTTCTGAATCAAACTCTATATTTTGCCTGTAATTTAATTGTGTGTTTATATATTACTTGAATAAATTGTTTGCCGACTTAGAATTTCATGAGGGAATATTAGGTAACTAGTTCTGTAACAAAAATTTTTTTCTTATTTTTTCAAAAAGTTGAGAGCTTTGAAAAAATTGGGAAGGAATTATGTTTTTATGACTGTAAATTTACATTTGTTGATAGAAGATTAAGGAAATAATGTTTCCATTATAGTATTACTTCGCATTTTGGAAACGAACTAAGATTCCTCATTGCTTCCCTAGTGGAGTGTCACAACCCCTTAGGTAGAACTCACCCTCAAAACCTAGCTATTAAGGGGAGGGTGCCCAAGGGATTATAAACCCCACATTTTTCACGTGGAATTCCCGATGTGGGACAAGGGAACCATGACATGGAGCTTGGGCTGTGTCGTAGTCCTTTTGCAGCTTAAAGTTTTCATTTTTGTTTCTGTTGTTTTTCTTTCGGTTTTGATACTTTGTCAAATGGAAGCAGGAGTAAATTAAGATGACTTTAATTACAGTGCAACAATTTGGTCTATGGCGGTAGCACCGAGTTATATGCTAGGACATCGACTTCTAAAAAAGATAATCACAAGATACATATATCTTTCTGTTTTCCCCCTTGCTGAATGGATCTTTAGAAATCAGAATTATGCAAATTCTTTGCTATATTTTTGTCAAGATAACTGGTGCATTTATATTCTGATTTAATATATAAAAGAGGACTCAATATTTCAGGGGATAAAACCACCGGTCCTGAAAAGTTTGTATCTTCTGCTTGTTCATTTGTCTTCAATCCGACAGTGGGGTGTCAAATGTGCAGTTGGTTTGAACGACTTTGACCTGGAAATTTACCACGAAGGATTCAAAGTGGCATTCGGAGATGTATGTAGACTCTCTGATGTACTATTTAAAGAAACAACCGAGAGGTTTAAGTACTTCTTAGCATTATGTGAAAACCTTGCAAGTAAGAATCCTGAAGAAGTTAGCTCCCACTCAGATTTGTTGGATGCCGCTGAAATAGTGAATTTGCTGTTGAGATGTTGCCTAGTACTGTTGATTCTGCTTGCAGCCAAACAAAATCTTTTTCTGGAGAAATGTCTCATTCTGTTAAGGATACTCAGACAATTGAGTTCACCAAATTCGCTTGTCAGAAAGGAGAAAAGTGCATTTAACTTTGAGAAGTCAGTTTCTCGTGAGTGCGCTCGCGGTGACAGTAACTGTACAACATCCTATGCTGAAGACTTTACTGCCTCCTTATACATTTTAGAACCATCTAATCTTTACCTCTTCTTCCAATCAGCAATGCTGGAGGTAATTTTATAGTCCACTTTTTTATGTTCTTGACTTCTCTATGACTTGCAATAGAGGAGTAGCAGAAATTTCATGTTCATTGTTTTGCACTAATATGAAACCTTTGGAATTTTGCATTCATTGTTTTAATACTCATTTGGAGAAATGTTAAACTCGAATTCAAAGAGACATCTTGTTGGTAGCTTTCCTAATAGATCAGTAATCTAGATAATTTGAAAAAAATGGCCAAGGCATATTAGTTTTGGTTTAATTAGTTGCAATAAATTATTTTTATGTAAAGTTCTACACTCATTGCCTTTTAACTCTCTCTCTCTCTCTCCCTCTCCCCTGAAGCATTTTATGTGAAAAGAAAGATAGCAAAACTTCTGTCGATCTCCAGGAAGGATTTTGTGTATTCACATCGGGTTCTTTGTGATGATTATGTAGTTATATCTCTATCTTTCTGTTACAGGAAGCAGGAGTTTCTTTCACAGAAAGATATTAACGGGGTTTTATCTTCTCAAAGATAGATACACAAGCTTGAGAACTTGCCTCTCTATGCTTTCCTGTGTGATTTTGAATGTTTGGTAGCTTGTTTGTATAATTGTAAGATATCACATTTGTTTCTTGATATTCGTTGTTTTAGTTACATCTTTAAGAATATTTCTGGAGTTCTGACCATGTAATTTGTAAATTTTATTGCACAGGTATTTCTAGACGAGCTTTCGATTCATGGGAAACTAAGAGGGTACTTTAAGCTGATTGATTCTGTTGCGTCTATTGGAGAAAAGCTGTTTATTTCTCATTCTACTCAGGGGGATATTGGGATTGTAATGGAAGTGATTTGTACTCATTTTTTAAAATCATTTTCTGATGAGCTTGCATTTGAAGGTTTTCTCGTCCGATTATTTGGCATATGTGCTAAAGAACTTAGATATTCGTACAGAGCTCCAGAAATAAGTCTGGTTACTGCAGTATCATTACTTCTCAATCCTATCATGATTTCTGCTCCAAAGTATATGCAAGCACATCTGATTTCTTTGGTTTCTGAAGCCAATTATATGATAGACATAGAGAGCCTGAAACCAGATCGTAAACTTACGAACTGCTTCCTTTCAGTTTTCGAAAAATCAGTCATTTTGTACACAAAGCACATGTCTAGTTTGGAAATAGATGGCTGTTCTCTAAGTGGTGTAGGTTGTGAAAAATCTAATATATCAGACGAAAGACATCATCCATTGTTTGAGTCCTATATATTGCCTGAGACAAAGCAGAAGATTGATACTCTAATATCCAGATTAGATGATTCATCACGTCCAAAATTGCATGGCATTTTCATTAAAATGAAATCTGATCTTGTAAGTTCTGCCATGAGATTTGTGAAGGAGATGCAAACTGTTTTTGAGGTATCATGTCGAGATGATATTTTAGCTATCTTAAGTTACTTAATTCTCAGAGCTTCTGAAAGCTACGATGACACTGCAATACTTTCAATTGAAGGTACAAGTCTGCAGGATGTATATCTTCTTGCTTCCTTATTGAAGTTAATGAGTACTTCATTGGGGCAAGCCGTACAGCGTCTCAGACAGGGTGATGATTTAGGTTGCCCGAAAACCTTGAAAGATTTTTCTTCATGTAAGGAGTATGATTTCATTATGGGCATAATCGCTACTTTCAGAAACTTTGGCATTCAGTTACCCACCCAACAAGTTCTATTCAATGAGATGTCGAGCCATGTTACGAGGCATACAATTTCTAAATTGATGTTTTTGCATTTTTATGGCTTGATGTCCTTGAGCTTTGTTAGTGGGCTTGATTGTTTAGTTAAGGGTTGCTTGTTGACAATTATTGCTATATTGAATTTATTTGTTTTCGAAGAGGGTAGTTTAGATGCACTGCGGTCAATGGTTGATTCCAATAAAGAATCCTTTTCATCTGGATTGCTACATGTCAAATTCCAGGAGGTAATGCTCTCCTTTTTCCACCTCCACTCTGTGTTCATAAAGGTCTGCTCTGTTTCAGCCTTTATAACTTTTTATCAATGATGCAGACCGTAGTGGACCAAAACTCTAGCCTAGTGGTTGCATCAAAATTTCAGAAGACAAGGACCCTGTATTTGAGGTAATTAATGCTATGCATGCAGTATGTTGATTGATGATGCATGTACCTCCAAAGTGTTCTTTTCAGCTTGTATCATGATGAACCTGCATTTGCATGGACTTAAGTTATCCATGTTGATTGCCCAGAACTCTTATTGTATGTTTGTTAGGGAAGATTAGATAGCACTGAGCGGCATTCAGGAAGAAAATGAAGTCAAAATCTTTTTTGTTATACCGTTCATTCCTATCTAGTATTGCAAAATGCTAGATAGTAACATCCTTGTATTTTTTAATTTTATCTGGTACCGCCCATCCACCCTACTAAGCAAGCCAGTATTGTCACTTGTGAATTTGTGACTAATCCCACTTCACGCACAGCAAAAAAAAGAGAGAGGAAGAAGTCTTCTTTCTATGTAGTACGGATTGATGCCCAAAAAACACAAAATAAATAAATAAAAATACATGTCACTCGATTAGAACTATCTTACCTTCAATCCTCATCCAGAGATTAGCCGCACAATTCTTTGACAGTGCGGGAACACTTTATAAGAAGCGAGTCCCACATAAAGAAGACCTTGGGTTCAGTTTCACTTTGAACAATGTCCTTTTATCTTCCTATTCAATTCTTATAATTTTCATTTTGAACATTGACTTGATAGGAGAAGTCTTGAATCCATCGGAAATTCCTTTTGCCCTTACCGTACTCCAGCTTGGTAGTTTTCACCGCCTATCCAGAGTTGAGCTCGAGCCTTTGGATTTGATGGCGGACTTAAAAAGTTACCTACAGATGCTTTACATCCAATCATTCCGGATAATGCTTGCATTCCTTTGAGGAACCTGTGTCCACACTTGAAGCCTTTTGCAGCCTTCTTTCCTTAGCTACAGGAAGAATTAGCCTCTTTTTAGACGAGGTAGAAATCTTTAAAAAAAAAAAAAGGATGGATTTACTGATGGATTAGAAACATAAAAATGAATCAAATGTAAGAAATTATCAAATAAAAAGAAATATATATAGAGATAGATAGATAGAGATCTACTTTTATTCTCTCTCTTCCCTCTCTTATTCTGAAAAAGGAGGGGGGGGGGGGGGGGGGGGGGGGGGGGGGGGGCGGATATTTCATTGTATCTCTAATCTTTTTCATTCCTTACCATGTCAATAACTAGAATGAAAAAATGGGGAAGCTTTGCTTGCTCCAAGTTTTGAGTCGTGACTTTAGCCCCTTTTTTAAGCTTCTGAATTAAAATGAACATAGAGATCCCTTTAACTGCCCAATTAGTAACATAATTCAACTTAAGTCTCTCTCAAGGCAAAGATCTTGAGTTCGAGTCCCGAGGGACGTGATAGAAAACCGTGAGAGGGTAGATGCCATTTCAAAGCAAATAGTAGTTATGATATAACGGTTTAGGTATGAGGCCCGAGTCGTTACAATATGCAATAAAAAGCGGGTAAGAAAGCACTTGTGCTATATGTATTATATAACGGCTTAGGTATGAGGCCTGGGTCGTTACAATATGCGATAGAGAGCCCTGATGGGGTAAGAGAGCAGTTGTGCTAAAATAGTGTTATCTACTTTGGTCATGTCACTTCAAATTTGAATTACAAACTGTTTCTGTAAAACTGCATTCTTTATGTAGGAGAGGAAGTTTTTGGGATTTATTTATCTTGTTTATTAACTTATCAAAATTTTTTTCACTAGGGATTCTCTGGCGAACAAAAGTAAAGAAACAGGAGATTTAAGTGCACCAGACATGGAAGGTGCCATAGGGTTGGAAGAGGAAACAGAGGAAACAAGCAATGGGGAGATCTTTTTTAAGTGCTTGTTAAAGGGGGGAGAGAAAATGTCTGATTTTGACGATTTAGCTGATTTTGTTGAGTGCAAACAGGGAAAAGATTACTCAAATTGGTTAAGGAATCGTTACAGATATAGAAAGTGGAAATGTGAGAAAATGGCCGTGTTGAAGTGGAAGAAGAAGAAAAAAACTTGGAGAACCTTTAAAGGGAAGAAGATTGGAGTCAGTTTATTTTGACCATATGTATTCATATATTGACTCAGACGGGTGCAAAGAAAACACTGCTAGTCATCCAACTTATAGTGTTGTGTCGTTTTGGTAGAACTTTTTTATGTTCCAAGTTAGTTGCTGAACTTTCATTTTTCTTTCAGTAAAGAAACTTGTCTACATTCGTCTGCTGAATCAAAGGAAATGATGGCAAGAAGCTGGTGCTCCGCAAGGTCAAGGTATTCATTCTTGAATAGAATCCATAAAAACTTTTGGCTTCTATTCTATTATTTTTTCATTATTTTATTCTTGCATTTCATTTGGTATATTGTGCCCGTGATAATGATAAATCTTCCCGAACCTCAGAACTGTAGATTTCTGCGATTTACTTTGCTACAGAATTTAGATTTCATTTTGCTTTTGGGTCACTGATTTTACCTCATAATCAAGCTTCGTGTTAACAGCTTCAAGATTACGTGATCGAGGCCGAAGGATCAAAGGGCGCCTCAGAATTTTAGGCTTGCAATATGCAATGTAGTACAGTGATTCTTCAAGATTGCTGTTCATAATACCATTACTTTTGGGTGCCTAAATGAAGTGCTACGGCAAGTATATTGTAAATTTTGAGGATGGCCATATGATGTTCATGAATATATTTATTTATTTTTATATTCTTGTGCAGAATTTAAATCGAATTATAGTGCAAATAGAAAGCTAAACTACTTAGAATTTTCCAATGGTAAATTTTTGTTTCTTTTTGTGATTTAGGAACGTAGACGTCGATGATTTAGTTTACAAAAAGAGAGACTCATCTTGATTAAATCGAAAAATGTTTAGCTAAACTACTTTTTTTTATTCTTTTTTTTTTTCAAATGACCATCTCGAAAATTGAAATGCCAACAAAAGGGAGGTCCTACCGAATTTTTCTGTTCGTTTATTTACTGTGAGCCATATCAAAGTACTTCACATTCAAACGGTACATTAGAGGAATGGACGTGAAAAAAAAAAAACAGAAGTCATCCTGTACACTCACAATGTTATGATTCTAATAGGTCTAAATACATCACATTCTGTGACTGACATTACAACTCAAGACCTTCAGTGCTCCCAATTATGTGTAAAATAAGCAGACTTGGCAAATGGAGTGGCTATTCGAGGCCTTGACTTGTATTCATCGAAACCAGCCATATCACTAGATAGAGATACTTCTAAAGAGATCGACAGGATGGGGGTATGACCCAAGAGATTCGAATCAGCAAGGTTTAGCCCCTGTTTGGTAGAAATTAAAATTAAAATTTGAATCAAAGTCGAAGTCAAAATTAATTTTAACAACACATTTTATGGGATCCATAACTTTTCAACCATACATTTCATCAACTTTTATCAAAATTTACTAAAAACTGATTTTAATCCCCACCAAACAAGGGCACCTTTCTTACCGCTGTTGAGAATTCTTCGCAAATCAAAAGCTTCACCACCTCCATTCAAGGACCTTTTTTCCAAAAAGCAAGCAGTAAGCTGTCTTAGTAACCTCTCTAGACGTGATTGCAAGCAACATTTTGCATCTTTCACATTAGGATTCGTTGCCAAGATCATTGCATTAATTGCATCAGCCACAAGCTCCCGTTGAGACTCTCTAAGAAGGTATCCAACAGTGGACTTGTCTGGCTCTTCATATGCCAGCAAAGAAGAACAATCCTAGGGAGAGAAGTAAGAGAAGTTAGAATGGAAGGAAAAAAAAAAAAAAAAAAACACCAGCATGCAAAAAACTAGAGAGGTGATCGAAATCCAACTGGGACAATCGAACTATATATATTGGTAAGAGGACCACATCACCAGAAGAAGAGGGTAAAAAGAACCTAATATCTAGCAAAATCATATTCTGCCTTGTATCCAGTGTGCGTTTTAATATGCTTATGACCCAGTCATGTAGAGCAAGCTTCGATGGAATTAGCTCGAGCCTTTTCTCTAGATCGATTCTTCATAAAACAGAGCCAAATCTTTTGTAAAATATGTAGTATGATGCCTGAATTATAGTCAACAACAGATCTTCCATATTATACCTTGACTAGGTCACCAAACTCTGAACTCCTCTTGAACTTTCCAAACTCAGTCCTTGCATACCACACGGCTTCCTCCAGCTTCCCAACCTGCAGTAAGAAGTGGATCAGAGTGGCTGAAGAAAATATCCAGTTTTATGAGGAAAAAACAGCCAAGACAAATAATTGACCAAAAACATAGGAACTGTATGTTGTATTCCGCGTACAAAATCGGTGAATATATGACCCATTTCAAAATTTCTGACAAAAAAGATTTGAGACAATAATGGAACGTGGAACAAATACGATATTTGTATAAGGCAAGAAAAGATGTACATCTCAAATATCTTAGAGAACTGCCACTGTGTATTGGCCTCTGCCAACCTACCTGGACTAACTTATTAAATTACATCTCTTCCTCCATTGTGTTCAGTTTTACTTCAGATTTCCAAACATTTGTGGTTTAGAATTGAATTTTCATTATATATATTAAATAATTTCAAACAATTTAATAGAAAATGCATCTTGTGTAGTTAAAGGAAAATATTTCACTAACTATTAACTAATGCTTTTAAGCTCTAAGATTTGAATCAGGAAAATTAGTCTAATTCTAACTTATTGTTAGCAATGCCAACTCCACACTTTAGCATGAATGACAAGTTATGATTTTACTATGAAGTGTTAGAGCTTCATGACAGAAGACCAAGTACTTGAACTTTTAACATCATAAAGTTGATTACATGTGCAAACCGTACTTCATACGGCCTCTTGTATGTCATCCACCTTTCCCAAACTTGTTCATATTTAACTTTTCTAACAGCAAGAAATATAAAACTGACACTTACGATATGTTCATGATTCAATAAGCTACACAAGAAAAAGACATTTACCCTGAGAAGCTCAATAAATTTTTGAGAATGCAACAGAAAGCAGATAGAAGACTTGTCATCCTGCACATAGCAAACAAATTATCATGTCAAAAATAATATTATCAGATCAGCACCCGATCTATTTAGAAAAGATTCAAGATGTGAGTGTGCATGGAGTTCATTAATATTCCACATCATGAATATCAGTTACGACCAGAAAAAGGTCATCTTTAAGTATAAATCCATTCACATACTTGTCACCATTAAAAGCCTATGGATGCATTCAGGTAAATGATTTTAAGCGGAATCTTTGAGATGTCACAGGGCGTACAGAATTAATTAGTAGAGGCAATACATATTTTGATGAGTATATCAACCTTACACCCATTATTTCCTCAATAAATAAAGGCCGTTTGAGAGTGCTTTCTATAAGATGTATACAAGAAAACAGTCAAGACTATCCTAAATTAACATGTCAAGCAAAGAGAGAGAGAGAGAGAGATGTCATCCACCTGAACAATTTGAGGATACCATTCACGGAGTTTAGCAAATGTTTCATCAATCTCACCACGACGTATTAGCTGCACGACCAAATAAAAGCAAAAAGTTATTTACTATTTTCAGTAGATATTATTAGTTTTGTTAAGTTGCTATCACACTAGCAAGGACCAATAAGCTGGAACAGATGAAGCAGATTGTGTTGAGTCAGGAGCCCAACGTATCAGTGAGTAAATATGGAAAATGAATGTTTTTACAAGTAAAAGATTAAGAGAACTAAAATTCAAGCTCATCGAGCATCAAGTAGTTGCATTGATAAAGTCGAAGGTCAAAACGGATTCATGGGTGGCGAATTCGACGCAACCAAAAAAAGTGTGCCGATACTCGAAATATTGTTGCAAAGAATGCTGACACCTTATTTAGATATAGATGAAAATTATATCCATCTACAAAATTTAAGTGGTTGCTGATGCCTACTTCACTCTGTAAATTATCCAAATCATTGCGACATTGATACCCTCATAAGTGGACATATACAAGTCGATCATACGATACACCCTAAACATAAGGTTATTATAAATAATTCTGGCATTTCTCCCTCACTAAACAGACCGTGTGCATTGCAGCATACCACAAAATCTTTCTGTTGAAGCACATATTCCAAACTGGAACATAATGTGGAACATTTTCTCCAGTCTAAACATGAGAAAAGCTTGGCCTGAAGAGGTTAACATTAACCTTCAAATTTCTGATGGAAAAAGGAGAAAACGTACTTTGACTTCATGGAAGAATTATATCGACTCTACGAAAATTTAATCCCTAAGTTTCCAAATACCGTGTCGAGGTACAAGGGAAGAGCTGATGTTACAATTGATATCCCATCATAATGTGACATTTCCTAATTATTTAAAGAGTAATTCCATCACTCCTATCAGTTCTGTTTGAGTCATTCTGCTCGGCAATCTAACCTAATCATCATTATCTCAGTGAATAGATTTTATAACACAGTTCAGAGAGGTGTTGAATATAGTTTCAGTTAGCATAATCTTAGGAGCTAATTGTATAGTTGTATCATAATTAACATAACTGTAGGAGTTGATTATGGAAGGTTAATTATGTGCGCGATTATAGGAGCTAAATTATGGTAGTAAATTAGGTTTCTTTTATACCTATATAAGTGTAACCTTGTAATATTTCATTTCATAGAATAAAATTATGTTTTCCCACAGGTATACAAGTAAAGGAGGAAAAAAAAAAAAAAAAGGAATGACTGGTTAGAAATTTCAAATTTAATTGAAATAGGTTGTCTCTGCTGGCAGGATGAGAAAACCCCATAAAACTAATAACTTGAGAAAATCCAGCTCAGTTATGAAAAAAAATAATATGCTTCAATTCACACCTGACGGAGAGTCCTCCTCTGATTCATTGCATACATTTTGCCTTCCTCGTTGAACCCATTTTCTGGAAGGGAGGAAATTGGAGGAGCAGTACTTTTACTAGCCATATCAAACAATTCAAGCGTTCCTTCATACCCATAGTGCTGTAAATAGGAACGAACTAATCTGTAATGTGCAATGGAGATTATCAAAGAAAACATCAGTTGTAGTTCTATATTTCTGTAATCAAATAATGTCCAATTATTTGAGTTATAAATGTTAATTTCTCATCATAAGATGTTTGAGCATATATTTATAAAATAGCACTACAATAATCATCAACTGAAGTGCATGCACGAGGAAAGACTCATAAATTTAGATACTAATTTCTTCAATGTGAATATCATCTATGCTGCATCCAATAAGAAAGGCTATTATCTGCACATTTCCAAGAAAAAAACCAGTGGCTTATTTTATACAAAAAAAACCCAGCTGCATTTCTCCTTGAAGATCAGAAAAATTAAAGCCCCTAATGAATGTTCTGTTTCTAGAATATTAACTGTGGCATTCGAACATTTCTCCGATGACACGATTTTCACAAAAAGCATAAATGAACATTTATCAGTAAAAATAAATCATGGATTCACATTATGATTAGATCCACAAAAAATACCAAAATATTTTGAAGAAACAATTACTTTTTTAATTATAAACCATGTTTATTTTATTGTTTTGGAGTCCAACAGAAGGAAAGGAGAGTAAAAAATCACAAATCCATTTCCTACAATTAAAAAATGATAGCTCCAGAATCAGGTAGTCATGAATTATTGAGATACTGCAAACAATTAAGAATTGCAAAGATAAATTAGATAGAAGAGAATAAAGGGTGTACTAAACAATTTTTTGTGATGTTCAGAAAAAAAATGCTGTTTCTTAGAGCAATAAAACATCAGGTGTCACCTAAACTATTTTTCCTGTAGCCTACATCGCCAAATAAATAAATAGGGAAGATATGAAAATTAGCGAACTTTCACAATGAAATTAGAGTGAGGGATGCCATTAGCACTTAGGCTGCTGTTTTGACGAAGGAAGAAGGTTATTAATAGGAGTAAGGACTGCTCCAAGCCTCCAATATAAAGTCAAGAACTTGTACATTAAACGGAAGACTCGGCTTATAATATTTCAGGCACCTCGAACCCCAAATATCAGAATTTTCTTGTTATGGAGCTTAAAAATAGCAACGTGTACTTACCCATGACTAGCGGATAGTGTTAATGAAATACTGTCAATTTCATATTGCTGTTTTGCTCTTTGCTCTGCCTCATATGCCTGATTGGATATAATAGACATGAGATACAAAAGTTCGAATATCATAATTTATCAGTTTGTTATCAAGTTCCTCAACATTCCAATTTTGTTTAACGTAGAATACTGAAAGGCAAGTTGATGCATGCAAAAGAGCAACAAAATTATGTTTACAAACCAAAATTCCTAAAACAGAAATAAAGAATATGTAGCAAGTTATTTTGATGTATTCAGTTCATATGACAAAATATTCACATCAACTCAAAGTCATGTAGCAAGTTATTTTGATGTATCAATCTACCAGTCATATTAAGCCCATGTTTGATCTCCATTCTTTAAAATTCATTTATCTCCAAACTCGTTCTCAACTACGCATTCTCCCAAATAAAATAATTTTGTACGTAACCCCACAATATTTTCCCACTTTTTAACTACACATTCTCCAAAAAAATCAAGTTTTTACAAAATCTATTCTCAAAATATGGGGCTCAAATATTGGCTAAGTAAAACTGTAAAAGACATCGAAAAATATGAAGGTGTGTGTTAAACAATATGCAACCCATTTACAATCCAAATTAAGAAAAGAAGAACAAAATGCGACATTAAGTGAAACTCTTAATGAAATTTTTATTATGCTAAATCTTCACTAATTATTTGCTTAATATTCCCAGTTCCAAGGAACTGGTTGTTCAAAAAAAGTATATCTAGCATATGAGTGTAATTAAGGCGAGAATTAACAAAAAGTTGCAACAAACTTGTTGTTCAATGGAGAAAGGAATTGGAGACAAGGAAGGAAAATCTTACTTTAATATCAAAAACAAATGGATCCTTTCCAAAGTTGACAGTAACCCTGCCACATATCAATGCACAATTTTAAGAAGTTAGATACATCTTAATTATTAGATTTTGAGAAAGTATTAGCACAGAAAGGGAATGGAGAAGTAGCATGTTCATGCAGCACGCACTTGTTAGTGCATGAAGCATAGCATATGGAAATCACAAAGCAGATCCTCAAAGTCATTAGTAAAAAAATACCCACAACTTTTTTTCTGGTCGTTGTGCATCAAGGAAAAATCCAACAATATTTATGGAAAGAACGGAAGGCTTCAGCAATAAGTTCTTCAGGACATCTACTATGGAAGTCATTATCATGCTTAGGAGAATGATAGACAAGTTAGAGAAAAGAAACAAGATTTACATGTGGTTTTTGATTATTTAGAAAAAAAAAAAAAAAAAAAATCCTAAGAGGGTGCCCATATAAGTGCTGTTCTTGGTGCTAGTCTGTTAAATAGAAAAAGAAATTTTATTAGATATATGAATATTATTAAAAGACACGTACTTGCAACTCTGAGATTTGGCGATAATAGTAGAGGTTGCATAAACCGTTGTTTTAAGTCATAATTTTTACTTCAGTCAAAACATGCTGAGAAGACATTTCCAAGATGAGATTCTTTTGAGTAGATGGAGTAGGGGGCGTTAAAACATAAGTTAGAACTTTAGAAGAGTATTTTTGAAATCTGAGGATTCAGATTAAAAATAACTAAAATGGAGTGCATCGAATGCCCTTTTGGTAATAATAGGAACATGTACAGTGGTGGAGTCACGACAACTTACAAAGGATCATCCTAAAATATGACTAATTTAGATATTTAAGTTCAACTATTGACAAGGGAGAAAGACTTGGAGAGAATGAAATGCATAGAATCAGAACAGGTTGACTGAAAGCTTGAACAGGTTGCTTTCAAGTACAGTGCAGATGTTGAGTGAATGCTCTCATGGCTTGTTTTAAGTGAAGCCATTCACCTAAATTTTGATGTATTACACAATTCTTTGAATTCATATCGCTAATTGTCCAGAGCATATTTTATTAAATAAGATACAACAATACCATAATATCACCAAAATTAAGGAACACATAGCATCAACAGTCCAACCATCTCATTAAGAAAAGTAGCAGTAAAAGAAAAACAACACAAACATAGGTGCAAAACACAAAAATTTGAGATTATACATACTCCTCGCCTTGGCTATGAACAGCGACAGTAGGAAATACAGGACCCTTAACATCCTTGTAAACGGCTCCCACTACAACCCCATTTTTCCTGGTATTAACAAGGGCAAAATCATAAGAATACACAGAATTAAAGAACAGGATGAAACAAATATGCAGAAATTAACCATTATCTCAATCCTCAAGGCACGCAATTAAAATATGCATGAATAACAGACCTACTCTAAAGACAAGCCTAAAGTGAATGACCATCTTACGTGAAAAAGAATTCTTGTGCAGCGTAGTTGATACCACCACCGACTGTATCACCAGTTGTGTACTTTGTATCACCAGTTGTGTTCGTTGGACCAAATGACTCTCCCTTTCCACGTCCACGATAAAGAAGGCCATCATCACCATGATATCCATAACTGTTTGGTTCCCAACTGTTGGACAGAGAGGGATCAACAAGGACTTCAAAATACAATAACAATTGTCAAAGATTGTAGTGCTGATGACTGTCAAGCTACTCTTTCATATTGAATTTTCAATTTTTAAGTGGGATCCATTTTGTAAGATATTTAATCTATCTCATTCTTTCCTTTGATAAGAATCTCCCATTCAACACTTTATTTGTTATAATTCATCAATTTTTCTAGAAGAATTTACAACTTTGAAAGAATTTCTATCTAGTGCTCAATCCATTGCAGGCAAGAAAAGTTTCTTACTAGGATTGCTTGCACTAACAAAAATATATAATAAGCCACATAGCACATTCTAGAGTTTGAACACAACATAACATCAATCACTATTCCCACAGGCCACAAGATACATATTGTGTTTCCCGTCTTCACCTTTCTTATTAATAAAGCGGCCGCTTAAACGTTCTCGCCTTAAGCGAGGCTAGACAAGACTTGACAGTTCCGGTATTGAATCTCTTTAGCCTCCAAAAAGGCCATAAACTGGCCTTTGATGTCCACATTATCAATTACTAATGATACCTTAATAATTAAACTATATAAGATGACATAGAGAGAGCGAGAGAGGGAAATGTAAGATCTTTCGATGAGAGATCATAATAGATGCTCTCTTGAAGACTTACAAAGATTGAACACTTGTTTTAGGAAGAGAATCTACAATTTATTTTGAGGGATTTTCCAATATTTGATTTATTTCCTTTTGTTATTTCTCTATAATCTCCTCCCTCTCTCACGTCTCTCTCTGTCTACGTGTTCTATTTCTCTTTCTTCTCCCCCTTTTCTTCTTCTCCTTCTCCTTATTCTTCTTCTCTTTCTCTTTTCCCAACTTCCTCCCTTCTTCCTCTCATCCCTCCTTTTCTCCTGCTTTTCCCCTTCTTCTTCTGCAATTAAAGCATGTCATGCGCGTACTGCATCATCTCCATTCTCCACTGTATGAAGAGTCGACCCCTTTTAAAAATGGCACTCAAAAAATTAAAATGCATAACCAGATTGTTGCATCTTCTTTTTATTTATCAACAGCCATTAAAAGTCTTAACCAGTCTATACACATCCAAAAATAAAGATAAAAAACCAACTACCATGGTAACAATGATAACGTTGAAATTAGAAACACTCAGATTATAACCCTACAAAAAGCAATGTACAACTGTAGAAGCCTAAAGACAAAAACACTAATTCCATATCCGAAAATCCAATACTTATACCTTCATTGTCACTAGAGTGTGAAAACCAATTGCTGAGGTTCATGAAATACTAATCATCCACAAACACACATATACACTTTATAATTTATGCTAACAGACGTGAAAAATAAAAATTTAACGATAAAGATTGTGCACGAATTCCTCGTATATATACAAATGCTCCTCCACATGGCAAGGTACAATATTTTCAAGCACAGAGAACTACCATTTTTCTTGGCCTCTCACATACCATTATTCAAACAAAATTCCCGACAACCAAGTAGAGTTTAATAAGCCCCCCAATCAATACATTTACACGCGTGTAAAAGAAACAAAGAAATACAAAAAAGAATGATATTAAAAAAAAACCAAGAATGAAATCCAGTGCGAGGTTGATACATACCCAGGATGGCGTCGGACTTTGAAGTCAGAAGTGACGAATCCAATGGAGTTCTGGCCCTTGGCTCCGGCGTTCTTCACGTACATTTCGAAGTAGTAAAGCAGCCGCTTCGATGGAGCGGTGCAGTTAGCATGAACCACTCCAACATCATGACCGTGCAAATTCACATTCGGGTACAACACCGACAATTTATCAGGGCCCACCACGGAGAACCCGCCCGAACTGTTCACCGTGTCGAGCTCCGTCGGACACTCTTCTCTCTCGTCTTCATCCTCCGTATCGGGTCGCCCGAAATCCGATTCAGTTCCGGGATTGGAGGGTGTTAGGGTTAGGGCTTTAGAATTATGGCGCCATTGCAGGAGGTAGTAAGAACTTATTAACTCGTTCGCGAATTGATTTTGATCCATTATTCTGAAATTGTTCGGCGACCAAAATCAAGATTGCATATAAGGGAAATGTGAATTTTTGAGGAAAATCGAAGAATTGGAGATTGGATAAAAAAAAATGGAAACTTTTTAGCAGAGATTTCTTGCAAAGAAAGGGTAAGTGGAAACATAGAAGTACAGTTACTCAAAGCTTTCTTTCTCCAGTGCTACCTGCTAAAATCGCTCTCGCGACTTTGGGTGAGATTAATTTTAGAGAATCAAAGTAACTTGCCCTGCCTTGATATGGAACATGATTCTTTATTTGAAGTTAAATCCATTTAATTTGAGCCACCTTTTTCTAGAATAATGATGAAAAATATAGTCGTTATTGGATTTCATACGAGAAATATAAATTCAAAATTGATGGTTTGATGAGATGAATAACTGTCATATTTTTCATTTTTAGGGATGAAAAAGGTAAGCCTAAGAAAAATATAGTATTTAAGGATCTGTTTGATTCTCATTAATATAGAATGAAAATGAAAAATATAGCCGTTATTGGATCCCACACAAGAGATAGAAATTCAAAATTGATGGATTAATGTGATGTATAACGGTCATATTTTTTATTTTTATGAGTTTTTAATGAGAAACAAACGGAGGCTAAAAAGTAAATTGAATAGTCTAGAGAAATGTTTTGATCTCTACCCTAACACGTCAAGTCACCGTCCACCTCTCGAAAATCCCCATAGAGCTAGAGATAGGGAGGGCCGTCCATAAGAAGCCTTATTGTCATCACCAAACGTTTTATACTCAAGTAACGTATTTGTAAAAAGGCAAAATTATTATGAATTTTGACAGAATCTTTAGCATAAAAATATTTTGTTGTTTTATTATTATTTTTTTTCCATATTGACATAGTGATCTACACAACTATATCTTTATTTTAAAAATTTGCATTTGTCTAAACTTTGAGCTTTCAAAGTAAAAAAAAAAACGATAATCTAGAATCTATTTGAATATTTGGTAATATCCACGTATTTTAATAACTTTCTACAAAATCTGTTTTTAACAGAATATACGGCCATAATTTAACATGCTTCACTCGCCGTGTATTTGGAAATTATAATTCATACAAAGTTGTTTTATAAATAATAAGCTATTAAACATTAACAAGTAACGTACATAGCTAAACAAATATAAATGAACATTGAAAGTAAAAGTAAAAAAACAAGCATATTTGAGTCCATTTTCAAGTCAAAGTTAACGATAAGTTCTACACAATGCAATTGTAAGAATAATACAAGTAGACAGTAAACACCATTGTACTCGACGAGGATTACAAAATTACATATCTCTGTACAAAATATTTATGCCCCGACAATATTTGACACCTTGAGAAAAGTGGGGTGTAGTTTGCCGGAAGAAGGGAGTTGGGAGCGATGTGTGAATGGTGGAAGATTATGCGATCTATTTATGCTCCTCCAATTCTTGTGGAGGATTTACAATGATTCAATGCCTACTTGTGCCTTCTTTATTTTTTTGGTTGTGGAGAGGGAAAGTTAAAAAGGACATGAAATGCTTTTTTGTATCAGCCAATCTCGTAGATATTCTGGTAATGTTAGTTGATAATTCAAGAAGATGTGATGCAATATATATGGGCCGAATTAGCTGTTTGGGCGTTATGGGAGAAATAAATTGTGTACTCTATGAGGCGACTGATCACGAGATTCTTGCTTTTGATGAGATTCTTAGATGTGCGCACGACCTTGAAATTTTGGAGGCCTTAAGCCAATTTTTTTTTAAAAAATTAATAATAATAATAATTTAAAACTTTCAAATAATCTAGGCCTTGTCTGGGAGCCATACCAAGCAGAATTCTGCCCGTTGGATGGACTATTGAGCCGAAACATTTGACTGAGTTGTGTCTAGGTGGGGCCCAGAGTGTTGAAAATAACGACACTAAAATCGATTTTTTGGTTGAAAATTTTTTTAACAGGCCCCTAATATCATGAGTCTACATCACCTAATCTTTTCTTTTTTCTTCATCCAACCAATTAGCATTGTATAATTATAGTTAACAAAGAGATAAAAATATCGAAATATCATCTGACAATAATTTTCAAATAAAGAAAATATGAAGAATTATGTGCAAACAATATACTAGTCTAGAAAATAGAGAGGGAAGTCAAAGCATCATTATAACAAAAATGAGAGATAGATGTGACAACTGAGAAATCTAACCAATTTTATAATTTCATGCCAGTTATGTGTTCCATGAAGGTAACAAAGTAGTCAAAGAACTAGCTTTAGTTGCTTTATTAACTAACGTGTCTATTTCTTGGATCTCATTTATTCTTTCATTTTTGGTGCCAACTCTCTAGGACGATAATGGTTGAATAAGGTATCGATTCAGTTTTAAAATAAATAAATAAAAATCCACGTTGGTCGGAGACCAGCACATGAACTTCCCATTCAGAGATGGGCAGCCCATTAACATAAGAATCGTTACATCATCAATGAAAACCTCGTTTTTAAATGAAAAATGAGTTATATGTTTAGCATTTTAGAGTAACGTGTATGAAACATCCACAAAGAAATATTGATATTGCCACCATATAACGATGCTCTGCAATTAAAAGCAAGGTTCACCAAGTAGATATACTTGTAGAATGAACGGTAAAATTAACATTTTTCAGGGGACAAGATTGGAATTATTGAAATTTTAGTTGTTGAAAGGAATAAATACAGGCTCCCACCGGCCACCAGACAAGTAGACCATTAATAGCTTGGAGCCAAATATCTTCTTTTTGAGGCCTTGAATTAATTCCAAAAGAATGTAGATACGTTACATTTACATAACAATCTCCTAAAAATAATAATAATAATAATAAAAAATTTAGCCTTCATGGAGAAACTCTGCTTCTTCATTGCTGTTGTAGTGTTATCAGTGAACTGCTTTGCCATGTACTCAACCACAGATGAAGATGCACTTCTTGCCTTCAAAACCGGAATCACTTCAGACCCTTACGGCATCTTGGCAGATAACTGGTCGACTACTACGTCAATTTGCAACTGGATTGGTGTTTCTTGCAGCAAGAATCGGCAAAGTGTCATAGCTTTAAATTTTTCGGGGTTCGACTTCACAGGCACCATTGCTCCACATCTTGGAAATTTAACGTTTCTGGATTCTTTAGACATCAGTTTCAACAATTTTACAGGGATAATACCCCCGGAGCTTTCCAACTTGCGTCGTTTAGAAGAGATAAACATGGGATTTAACAGCTTCAATGGAGAGGTACCTTCATGGTTCGGAATCTTACCCGAACTTCAGCAGATTCTTCTAAATAACAATAGTTTCACAGGCAGCATCCCTCCATCTTTATGCAACAATTCAAAGCTACAAACTCTGCAAATGAGAAACAATTTAATAAATGGAAAGATTCCACAAGAGATTGGCAATCTTTCTGCCCTGGAAATATTAGGTTTAAGGTTTAACCAGCTTACAGGGTCCATACCTTTTGGTATCTTCAACATGTCTTCTCTGAAAGTACTCGATCTCTCTATTAATAGCCTGTCAGGAAGTCTCCAGGAGAATATATGCGATAGTATCCCGAAATTGACCGGACTCCATCTCTCACGGAATCTTCTCTACGGGCAAATTCCATCAAATATACACAAGTGCAGGTACCTCGAGGACCTATCATTATCCTATAATCATTTCAATGGAAGAATACCAAGTACAATTGGCAGCTTGACCATGCTGAGGAGTTTATTTCTGGGGATAAACAACTTGGAAGGTATAATTACAACCCTATATAAAAGCTTAAATTGTTAGAGAATGGATAAATTTATTTACTTAAACTCTCTTTTAACAAACTGGTTTAGAATCTATTTTCAAATATATCCTAAAATGCTAAATGAAACTGCCGCAATAAGTGAGCGTGTACTTGGAGTAAAAAATATTGCTTATCAATCATAGGAAAAATTGCAAAGACCCCTGATAGTGCTTTTAGATACAGAAGCCAGAAGGAAGTGTATCTATAGGTTCATGAAACAGAAATCTGTATTCTTGATACATGAAGAGTAGTTTGTTGTTGTACAAAGAATTTTAGATAATCCTCTTTTTATCTTTCTGTCTTGTTCAAAACACTCTACAACTTCTCATCAAATAGAATTCATAAAAAGACTTCCTATATAAGCATAAGACTTCCTATATAAGCATAAACGCAAGTACATGAATAGAGTTATTAGATGAACCTAATCTGATTTAGAAAATGGCGTTGTGTTGAAAAACAATCTACAAGCAGATAGCTTCACAATGGAAATTTTTCTTGCCTATGACTATTTTTCAGGAGGAATTCCAATGGAAATGGGTAATCTTTCACGCCTTGAATTATTGAGCATACCAGGCGGATCTCTAACAGGGTCAATTCCATCTTCTATCTTCAACATATCTTCTCTGAAAGCGATCGACTTTAGTAACAACAGCCTGTCTGGAAGCCTCTCAGTTCCCAATTATCATAAGCTACCTGAGCTCGAGCAGCTTTATCTTCATTCCAATCAGCTAACTGGCCTAACTCTTTTGAACATTTTGGATTTTAAAAGGCTTTGGGTCATATCCCTGTCAGATAACAATCTTACGGGTGGTCTACCTGTAAAAGTTGGAAACCTCACTAGGCTGAAGTATCTATTTCTAGATAATAACAGATTGACAGGTATGTTCGACAGCTTTCACATCCTTAACTTTGAATGATGATAATATTAAATTGTTTTTTGAAATTTCCATTTCACTCATAAGAAAAGAAACTTGGAAACTTGTCTTTCTGATCTCAGTCGAAAACAAAGCCACAGGACATCATGAACCTAAATGCAAAATTTCTTCTTACTAATTCTGAAATGCAGTTCAACTATTAGATGTATTTTATTCATGATACACGCTGTAGAAGTGCTGTTTTTGAAACCCCTCCCATCTTTCTGTTAACACAATTACACTAGTTTACTAGCATGTTCCCACATGAATTTTTTTTTTTTTTTTTTTTTGAGGAACACATCAACACAGCCTCCGTAAATTTTCAGGACCACCAGATATTTAAGTTAAGAGTTCCTTTTGTCAACAACATTATTGTGCTTCCATGATTTAGGCCACCTAATGAGTGAATGAGATTGAGTCATTTAATACCTACAATATCAGCTAGGACACAGTATTTCAAATTCACCATTATTCACTTAGTTGGAGTAGCATATAAAGAACTGTATTTTGCTTGACCTGGTGCACATCATTTTTAAGTTGCGTCCCTTTCATCAGCAACATTATTTTGGTTAGGTGATTTAGGCAATCTAGTGAGTGAATGAGTTTTGAGTCATTTAATACCTACAATATCAGCTAGGACGCGTAATATTTAAGTTCACTATTACTTTGACTTAGTTGGAGTAGCACATGTCTTAGTAACATGAATAGACACTTCTTTTCATCTAATTATTAAACCATAAAGATGGTAAGCATGAAAAAAATTGAGAAGGAGAAGTATATTATAAGACAAATTCCAAGTAGAGAAAAAAAAATTGTGAGCAAGGAAAAAAGAGCTAATTAGTTGGTTAATATAACTGAAAAGATTTCTGCTATCAAATTCATATGAGTTTTTTTTACATCAAAGAACAAGTTAGATGGACTAAAAGTCATTAAATGGTGGTAGGCGAAGTACCAGAAGAGCTTGGAAATCTTAACCTCGAGAGAGTTAATGTCCACAACAACAGCTTATTTGGCACTATCCCCATATCCATTTTCAATATATCAACGGTGAAGATGATGGAACTTTCAGCCAATCAGTTTTCAGGCAATCTTCCTTCAACCATTGGCCTCTCACTTCCGAATCTTGAAGAGCTTTATCTGGGTGACAACAGACTCACTGGAGTAATTCCAAGCACTATCACCAATGCTTCTAAGCTTACCATCTTGTACATGACCAGCAACTCTTTGACTGGCACAATTCCAAACTTTGGTAATCTAAGACTTCTACGACGCCTTTTAATTGGAGAAAATAATTTGACCGGAGAGTCTTCGAGTCTGGAGTTAAGATTTTTCTCTTCATTAACAAATTGCCGATATTTGGATTATATTGAAGTATCTTTGAATCAGCTAAACGGTATCCTCCCAGCATCAATTGGGAATTTCTCCACTTCCCTTCAAGTATTCAAGGCATTTGGATGCCATATTATGGGTGCTATTCCTGCCGAGATTGGAAACTTAAGCAGCTTGGCAGATTTGTATTTAGATAACAATCAGTTGATGGGATTCATCCCAAGATCACTAGGAAAATTAAGACATCTTCAACGTATTTATCTTGAACACAATAAACTTGATGGATACATCCCTGCTGAGCTTTGCCATTTAAGCAATTTGGGTGACTTGTATCTAAGTAACAATACGTTTCATGGGTCAATCCCCTCATGTTTGGGCGAACTTAAATCTTTCAGAAGACTCTACTTAGACTCCAACAAATTGAAGTCTACTGTACCTTTGAATTTGTGGAACCTTAATAATCTCCTGGAATTAAACTTGTCCTCGAACAGTTTAAGAGGCTCCGTACCTTCGGAAATAAAAAATCTGAAGGTTATCAACAAACTAGACTTATCACAGAATCAATTCTCAGGTGATATCCCAAATTCTATTGATGCCATGGAATCATTGGTTTCACTATCTTTTGCACATAATAAATTTCAAGGATCTATTCCTGAGTCTTTAGGAAATATAAGGAGTTTGGAATTCTTGGATCTGTCTTATAATAATTTTTCTGGATTGATTCCGAAGTCATTAGAGACACTCAACTATCTAGAATATTTTGATGTGTCTCACAACAAACTAGAGGGAGAGATTCCTGTTGGGGGACGTTTTGCGAACTTCACTGCTCAATCATTTGCGCAGAACTATGCTCTCTGCAGTGAAACTCGATAACAGTTTCCACATTGTGGGAAAAAACTTGAAAGATCAAAGTCAAAGAACGTGGGGGCATTAATGAAATATATTCTTCCCCCAGTCATAGCAATTATTATTGTAATGAGCATAACCCTTTTGATGCTAAGAAGACGAAAATCATGCAGACAACTACCGAAGAGCGAAAACTCATTGGGTCTTTTGTGGAGAAGAATTTCTTATCAAGAACTTCAAGAAGCAACAAATTCCTTTAGTGAAATCAACGTACTTGGAAGTGGAGGTTTTGGTTCAGTTTATAAAGGAACACTTTCTGATGGATTAAATGTTGCAGTGAAGGTTTTCCACTTGCTGTCAGAACGAGTAACCAGGAGTTTTGATAGAGAAAGCGAGGTACTGAACACCATTCGCCATCGGAATTTAGTCAAAACCATTGGATATTGCAGTAACACAGAGTTCAAAGCCCTGATCTTGGAGTACATGCCTAATGGGAGTCTCGAGAAATGGTTATATTCCCATAACTACTTTTTGGACATATTAAAGAGATTAAATATAGCAATTGATGTTGCATTGGCTTTAGAATATCTACACCATGGTCTGTCGTTCACTATCCTTCATTGTGATTTAAAGCCTAGCAATGTCCTGCTCGACGAAGATATGGTGGGACATGTTGGTGATTTTGGTATAGCCAAACTCTTCGATCAAGGGGAGTCAATGGCTCAAACAAAGACCTTATCAACAATTGGATATATGGCACCAGGTGATGTACAATTTCAATTTGTTAGATTTACTTTCTTCAATAAAAATGTGAAAAATCTTCAATTGTCAGCTTTTAAACTTGTGAACTGATCTTATGAATTCTTAACGTCAATGTAGAATATGGAACCGAAGGAATAGTATCCACTAGTGGCGATGTCTACAGCTTTGGTATAATGCTGCTGGAGATGTACACGAGAAAGAAGCCGACAGATGACATGTTTGGTGAAAAAATGAGCTTGAAAAGTTGGGTGGGGCACTCATTAGCTGAAAATACCATAACTGAAGTTGTGGACAACAATTTGCTTGGAAGAGAAGACCAAAATTTCTCTGCAAAGGAGAAATGTGTCTCATCCATTCTGGCTTTGGCAATGGAATGTTTGGCCAGTTCTCCTGTGGAAAGAATCGATATGAGGGAAGTTGTGGCTAGACTTGAAAAGATTAAAACAACATTTCTAGCGACAATTTCAAATGCTAAAGATAGCACAATTTTGTCTCTAGAACCAACCAACATAGTTGTTATTTGAAACAATTTTTTTGTAACGAATGATTTAAGGATGTTCCAGCTTTCGTTAATATATCTATTATCGTATTCAATATTACTAAAACTATTTACTCGTCTGATACATTTATTCAAATATCCTAATCGGAACATTTTCACAAAAGGAGGCTTTAGCCACATTTGATGACCAACAATGTGCACTAAAAAATCTTTATATTTCTTCCTTGAGGTGTTTTTTAAAAGAGTAATGCTATTCATCCCCACTGAGGTTACAAACACAGTCTAGGTGACGTTAATGCGACATTAAATGATAGGTAAAATTAAATAAGTCATTTTATTTCACATTTTATTTAACCTATCATTTAGAGCCGCCTAGACTGTATTTGTAAACACACTGGGGATGAATAACATTACTCTTTTTAAAATTTAGTTCTTGACAACATATTTCCTGTTGTATTAATGAGTGCAGACTGGAAAAACCTAGATACATTTCCTTGACCGATGGTGTTATGAAGTCCATGGAAAAGAAATAAAAGCTTTGGTTGATATTATCAAATCAATAACTACTAAATTACATCAAAGATTAAATTTCAATCTCAAATGTATCCATCCTTCCATCCTCGATAGCAGAAAATGACATTTTTGTACTTGTATCCAATTTTTTTCATTTTACGTAAAAATTTCTTATAATAAGACAAAAATAGAATATAAAGAGTTATTTATAAGTAAAAAATTCATTTATGTGCAAGAATATTTATAAGCACAACATTAACATAACTTAAAAATTTTGATTATAAGTATTTCACTTTTAAGTTGAAAATTAACTTATATGTAAAAATTACTTATAAGTAAATATCACTTGCGAGTAAAAAATTTATACATGAAATTATAAATTGAAAATTTTTAAAAAATAAATAAAAAATTTGAATGTCATTTCTTAAGAGTACATTGCAATTTGCAGAAAGAGCTTAGATGTCCTTAAGGTTATTAGCTTCTGAATTATATTGGTTTTTATTCGTATATCGTATTTGAGATATTTTCATGTTGAAAAATTCTAACATATATGAGGTCACATGTAATATATTAAAATATGTGGTGCTATTATTTAAAGAAATTAGTCAATTAAAGTGATCCACTAAAGACGAATTTTAACTAATGGGTATTAGGTTTCATGACATTAAAGTGTAGAGATCAAAAATTTGTTTTAGATTGATGAGGGGCCAATTTGAAATAAATGAAAGATAATGACTATGGATCAATGTATGCTTCCGATTTTAATTTGTTGTTCTCATTGATTTTTCAACATGGATGGTTTATATGTGTTAAAGGGTTTGATACTGTTTTGGATCGATAATCCCTTTTATATTTTCTATCAAGTGATATCAGAGCCACTCTATAGTTAAAATTCTTAAGAAATTAAAGTTTTAAAATTCTGAATTTTTGGGTGATTTGATCTTCCTGTTGTTTTGTGGAATTTGGAAAATCATTATATGGTTTTTTGATATTATTAAGGATTTTATTTCAAAAATTCAGATTTTATTTAATTTCAAATCGCCAAATTGTGTATCCAATGAGAAGTCCAAATTGAGGCCCAATTAATTGCTTGCTTCCAAGTCCTTGTATTATGAATTTTTCCATTCTTCCGCTATTTTGCATTATTTTCTTCAATTCTTTATTAAATACAAAGTTTCACCTACAAAATACAATTTAACATAAATTAGGTAGAATTTTATTCAAAGACAACAAAATATCACAATTTAACCCTTTGAATAAGTATAAAAACTACATTTATCACCGTAAATTTCTGGAGTGCTATTTTTTTGTACTAGTTGGATGTGCCCCTCAAGTATTGGTGGATAATGGTTTCCTTTCGCACGAGGTTCCACTTTTTGGTTGGCTTAGTTGGCATGCGATGTAAATACAATTATGAAGTACCATTTAAGTCATTGCCTGGATCAATTTTATTTTTACACCACCATATTGAGTTTGAGAGGGAGATGTTGTTGATATGAAAAGATTATAAAATTATTCTTCATGATAATTTTTCAATCGTGTGAGATTATTTTCCTTCGTAGTTCGTAGTTAATTGTGTGATTATCACACAATATTTCCTTTCAAGTTATTTGTAGCTATGTAAATATGATATTGAGACAAATTTATTATATACCAATAGGGACCAAACACTTGGCTATTATGTCATCCATTATGGATGTCATAATGTACAAGTAGAATTATCCAAATTTTATATTACGGAGAAACTCTGCTGCTTTATTATTATTTTAGTGTTATCAGTAAACTGCCTTTCAGTTTGCTTTGGCAGATTAGTTGTTAACTCAACCACAGATGAAGAAACACTTCTTGCTTTCAAAACCAGAATTACTTCAGATCCCAGCAATATTTTGACCGCTAACTGGTCGACGAAGACGTCTTTTTGCAACTGGATTGGCATTTCCTGCAGCAGAAAGCAGTTTAGAGTAACAGCCTTAAATCTTTCGGGTTTTGGGTTCAGAGGAACCATTGCTCCACATATTGGAAACTTGACATTTCTCGGTTATTTAGACCTCAGCTCCAACAATTTTATGGGGATAATACCCTCTGAGCTTTCTAATTTACGCCGCTTAAAAGAAATAAATGTGGGATTTAACACCTTCACAGGAGAGGTACCATCATGGTTTGGAATTTTACCAGAACTTGAGCACATTCTTCTGAATAACAATAGTTTCTCTGGAAGCATCCCGACATCACGGATGTACAACAATTCAATGCTGCAGACAATAGATATGGAGAACAATTTTCTAGATGGAAATATTCCACAAGAGATTGCCAATCTTTCTTCCCTGGAAACATTAGTATTAGAGTTAATACCCTAAATAGTCACTGAACTTTGCCAAAAGTTCTCATGAGGTTATCGAACTTCAAAACTTTTCTAAGTAGTCACTGAACTTTACAAAAAGTTCCTAGGAGGTCACTGAACTTCAATACTTCCCTAAATAGTCACTGAACTTTACCAAAACTTCCCATGAGATCACCAAACTTTACAAATTGGGACCCCACGCATCAATGGTTTAGTGACCCCTAGGAACTTTTTGCAAAATTGAGCGACTATATAGGGAAGTTTTGGCAAAGTTCAATGATTATTTAGGGAAATTTTGAAGTTCAGTGATCCCTTAGAAATTTTTTATGAAGTTCAGTGACTATTTAAGGAAATTTTGAAGTTCGGTGACTATCTAGGGAACTTTTGGCAAAGTTCGGTAACTATTTAGGGTATTAATCCTTAGTATTAAGGTCTAACCGGCTTACCGGATCCATACCACTTGGTATCTTCAACATGTCTTCTTTGAGAGTACTTGATTTCATAGATAATAGTCTGTCACGAAGGATCCCAGATAATATTTGCGATGATATCTGGAAACTAACAATACTCGATCTCTCAAAGAATCAACTATATGCGCAAATTCCATCAAATATATACAAGTGCAGATACCTTCAAGACCTATCATTATCCAATAATCATTTCAATGGAAGCATAACATGTGCAATTGGCAGTTTGACCATGCTCAGGAGCTTAAATCTGGGGATCAACAACTTCATTGGTATGATTTATGAAATCCCAGATAATTTCAGGAGAGAATAATGATTGTATACAAATGTTTTAGTTAGTAGAAAATTTCTTATCTAACAATGTTTGTAATTATAAGTACTTGTATGATTCTTGGGTTTGATTTTGACCCAGTTATGTCGCATATATGGGGATGGAGGCTATAGTTTTCATTCAACTTTTTCCACATGAAGAGTTGTATGAGGTGGGAGTATGGGTGTCAAAATGGGTGGGGTTGGCTCAGACAGACCCACATTCATGTAAGTCTAGCTTAGGCCTGAACCCACTCAACCAGATAACGAGCATCTCCCAAGACCAACCACATCTAATAAATTTATTCTGTTGGATGGATAAAAATGGACCACGAATAATCATAATTTTCGGACAACAAACCACAAAAAGTTTCTCGATCCATTAAAATGGGCAATTATGTACAAGTCTCAACTACTCAATTAGTAAAGTTTCAAAGGGCTCTTATCAAAAAGATGATTGTGAACGACAATGTTAACTAAATGAGCATTCTCTAAAATTTACTATAAAAACAATTGAGGCGACCAGCACTATTAGGAAGTGCTCAAAACGAATTGGTATACCAAGTCAATTTTTTGTCCAAGTAGTCTCACTAAAGTAGAATTAAACTTCGTTGCTAGAAAAAATTGTTATACTTATCGACTTGTACTCACATGGGAGTGGGACCCATGTGAATAAAAAAAAGTCAAAAAAATCCTACCCCCTAGTGTGAAGGGTCTGTCAAGAGGGTGTCAACAGTGTAGTAGAATTGTTAAATTTAAACTGTGAAATAACTCATTGTGTAAATTGTAGAACACCAATTTGCACCAAGAATAACCCGGCTCAGTCTCCAAATCGAATACCACAATCCACAAAACCACCACAAACCTTCACTACCCAATTCCTTTGGTTGCTCCAACCAAAGTGACAACCCACCAAGGGTTTCAAGAGGAGAAGGACAAAGCCAAGAGAGTTAACCACACAGATTAACTAAAGAAGAAGATAACAATTCACTACCAAGAACACAAAGCAAGGCAAAGAAGTCATAAAGACAAGAGGTGAAGTCGGCTTCTCCAAGACACAAAGAACGGCTATTGTTTTCTCCTTGTTAGTCAATTAAATGGGTAAGTATATATAGAATGGGATGGGCTTCTAGGTCATGGTCTATGTTAGGCCCAATAGCAAATAGAATGGTGGGTTATCAACCGGTAAGAGCCATTGTAATTCGGGTTGGGCCATGAGCAACCCTAATTAAATTAGGTTGCTTCGAATGGCCCAAGTGGGTTACGTGGATAGTTCCAGTAATTGTGGCGTTGATATATATTCAATCAATTGGCCAATGCCGACTGGATAAAAAACAAACGAGACTTTCATCATCGCCTAGGGAGGTCGTTTGACAACAAATTGCCTAACAAACTGTTGGGAGCAAACAAGAAGTCCCACATCGGTTGGGACAAGAAAAGAAATCCACCATATAACCCAAGTGGGCTACTCCACTCATTACCAATTGGTTTTGGGTTGGAACCTCACTTGGGCTTGGGCCCGGTCAATTTGCTCATTATTTTCCCTACAACTGGTATCAGAGCCTAGGGTCGGAAGAACGCTGTAGAAAGTGTGGTGACGATCGGGCTAAAAATCATTCGCGTTTGAGGTGCCTTGTGTCGAAAGTCTTCCTGATATTGGTGGTCAGCGGCGGGTCCCGTTTGGTCGAGGGCGACGATAATAACGGCGGTACAAGATGATTGACGGATGAATTATCGTTTGAGGGGAGGACACAATGATGTGGTCATTCGTTTGAGGGGAGGATTCTTGGGAACAAACAAGAAATCCCACATCAGTTGGGACAAGAGAAGAAATCTACCATATAACCCAAGTGGGCTACTCCACTCATTACCAATTGGTTTTGGGTTGGAACCTCACTTGGGCTTGGTGGTGTGGGTTTGGGCCGGTCAATTTGCTCATTATTTTTCCTACACATTGTAAATATCAAGATGAAATGTATGTCAATAAAAAAATGATAATGATATTATGCTTCGTCAAGAGTATAATTTTCTCCACTCAAGAAAAGAGTAATGCACTAACGCATATCCTACGTGCATAACACGAAAAGGAAGGGGAAAAAAAAAAGCCTCAGATCATGCATCACACTCTTTTCATTTAGCTTACTAACAAGTTTTATCAAAGTATAATTCTAATTTATTGGTCAAAGAAATGTCACACTCATTTTGAACACTTGCAAACTTTGACAACTTATAAATGAATTACAGCATGACAATCTATAAATGGATTACATGAGACTCAGATCAGTCGATTGAGACTCGTGTATTACAACTTCAGTACTTACTGTAACTAGTTTGCATTTACATTATCAGCACTTACCCTCGCCGGCAGTATCGTGGCCCGCGGCTGGATAAAAGTATGCTACTTCCACCGACATAGGTAGGAGAATCCAAGAGCGTCTTTATGTCACTGTAAGGTCAATAAAAAAGAGAGCCCAATATATAGCTGTCACACAGTGATCCACTTCATTCCCCATTATCCCACCTTCACAAATGCCCTCAAACTTCCCGTGTTTCTTGCTACCAGTACTCCCACCCCACTCCCCACAGTGGTATAGCACTGGACTTAAAGTCTGTCAGTTACCTTTTCAACTCTCCAGCAATTCCCTTTAGAGGAAAAAATTAAATTGCTCAAACCCATCTGTTATTCTGACTTTAGAAACGAGAAATCCAGTTTTTAGACATAGATTAGTGTAGTTGAGGAAGAATATGCATGGCCCAAGTCGTTTGAGCAACGGGGTGAAGTCTTTGTCACCACCGACATCTCCCCGCCACCGCCACGGCCGTAAAAAGAGCAGCTCCCCCACTATTATCGGAAGTGGCGGGAGGAGTTTCCTCGGCGGCAGCGGCAGCGGCAGCGGCAGCGGTGGCATTGGTGGAGATGGCACTAAGTTAAAGAATGTGGTAGAGAGGTTAGGTTATTTATTAATGTCTGTAATGTATAGGCGAAGAGGGATGCTTTTGTTTGCCCCGTTGCTGTATATATCTGGGATGCTGTTGTATACGGGTACATTGGGTATTGATGTTGTCTATTACAGAGATAGAGGTGGTGGTGGAAGTGACGTGGTCGTGCCCGGGTCGATATATCGGAGTCCCGAGGTATTCCAAAAGCTCTGGCCGTTCATGGAGGCCGAAACCAATCGGAGTTCCAATAACATGGTAATTTTGTTGTTTCATGGAGTATTAAGTGTTTGTCTTTGTTAAATTCCGTTGCAATTTGCTTGTTGATAAGATTTTTCGAATTGAATTATGGTTAAAATTTAAGTACATAAAGCTCTGATCTTTATAGATTCTGTGTTAAGTTGCGGTGTAAACTGAAATAATTTTGTGCTCGTTGAAGAAGGCGGTGAATTGTCAAATTGACGAATTGGAGATGTTGAGCTGAGGAGTGATAAATTTTCAGCCTTTAATGGCTTTTCTTGAGAAATTACTTCTTTGATGATGATTTGAAGAATTTATCTTGATTTGCACAGACGGTTATCCTGAATTCTTTTGAACTGTAGGAAGTTAATATAACCAACATGTATCGTCTTCTGGCTTAAAACTATATGCAGTTAATAAATGCATGGAATCCAAAGTTGTCTCACGGATGGAAGCCTTGTGTCAAGCAGACCATTTCTCAAGCAGGTTTGTTATAATCTTTGCCGCTTGGAATTAATCTATTAGTTTCCATTTTTTGGTTCAGGAACAGAAAAAAAGATCTGGGGATGGATAATGCATAATTGACAAGTTTATATCAGCAGTTAAATATTTTAACAGCTAGGGCATTTTTTTCCTCTTCACCTTTCATGGAAGTAACAGAGAAAAAGGGGAAGATAATGGCATGTGTTTTCAATATTACTTTTTGAATTAAAGGAATTATGTTTGCCGGCTTTGGAGATCTTTACTTATTACAATAATTTTCGTAGGTACATCTCTGCAGATACAACAGTGAGTAAATAATATTCTTCTATGTTGTCTATGTTTCTACATTTGCATGTATGTAATCCTACCTTGGTACATTTCCGCTATGTATGCATATGAAGCATGGATTTACATCCATATTTGAAATGATTGTCCGTCTTTTGCACTATTTTATCTATGTTCTTATGCAATGTAGCATATGTACATATTGGTGCTTGTGCAAACTAGTTATCGAAGAGTTGCATTTACTTGTAGAATTAAGAGCTTCTCCAATGGGGCGGTGAATTGCACTAAAAAGTGTGCCACATCACCTCAAAATGCTTACATTGCAAGGAAAAAAGGTGGAGGATGTCGGAGGGTGTGCTAGATATCCTCCACTTAATTTTTTTTTTTTTATTTATCTCCATTGTGCTAGACGTCCTCCATTTAATTTTTTATAATTTATCTCCACTCTTTCTCCACATCCTCTCTTTTGTACATGTGGGCCCACAATTAGTGGAACCAACAGCCCCATTGGAGATGCTCTTCTCTTCATCCCCCATTTTACTTGCCACGTGTAAAACAATGCACATTTTGCATTGGAGATGCTCTAACCACAATGTTGTTGATGGATGTGTAGATAATTATTTCAACAGATCTTCACTATGCATGTGCTTTTTGGATCATCTTAATTCCAATTCTTTCTAGAAAGTAATAACGGGTTTTCTTTTAGATATTAGTTGGTTCATGTATTCGATTGTCCTTCTAAAAGATTAGAAGATTTGGAAATTCTTTTGCAACTGTGTTGGGGTATTTATAAGCAGTTTACTTTTGGTGTATTAACTACTAAAGTAATGTGTCACCTTTACCAACTTTGTGCTTGAAGGCTTCTCAGAGTTGCCCAAAAGAAACGGTTTCCTAATAATTGAAGCAAATGGTGGATTGAACCAACAACGATTATCGGTATGTTTCTACTTATAACAATTGGTCCAAAGTTGTTAAAATGTGTTTCTCCTCAATCATTTGTCTGCGTGAATTTTCATTTTACACATTTTGCTTCGCATGTGATTTAAATTCAATAGTCTATTAATCATTCTCAATGCTGGCACTAACTACTATTATGTGTTTTAGAGGTTCGATGTCCAAATAGTGATCATAAATATCTTTTTGTACTTAAATTTTTTGGAAATTGCTATTAACTTAAGACTTGAGAGTACCATAACTTGATATTCCCTTTTATTAATGCTGATGATTTTATTCGCCTTTAATCATTTAAGCAATGTGATGGTGGAAATATTCCATCAACTATCATAGTGGAACTTCAGAGGAACTTGAGATTATCTTTCTTTGCATCCTTCGACTTGTCATTATCTTGGGATTTAATCTTTCTGAATAGTTAGATATAATTTTTCTTTTCCCATAGAAAGATATGTAATCTTTCTGGTGGATTTGCACAATTATTGATTTTCCATGTGCTAATTAAAGAACAAATTTGTGAAGCCTAATGTATTCATAGGTCTTATAAACATTGTTCCAACATAAATATTCTTCAGTTAAAGATGCTAAAGTCATTGCACCACATTATGTATCCTTAAAGTCAAAGTTGCTCATGGTTTTTCCCGTTTGTGTTACAGATATGTGATGCAGTGGCAGTTGCGGGTTTGCTGAATGCAACACTTGTTATTCCCATATTTCATTTGAACAGTGTTTGGAGGGATTCCAGGTGCGATGAGATTTTAATTGGTGTTCCTTGCCTGTAGTTGATCCCTTCTTGGATGTTTTCTTCATTAATTTTCTCTGTGTCTTTCCTACTTGAAATCCAAATGATGTAATTGGTCAAAACATAAAACAGAATATGTATCTCCTCTTTTAGCCTGTCATATGCCCTCTTTGTCCGATTCTTTCATCGTCTTTTCTGTCGACACTTACATCTCATATAAACTTTAGATAACCAGTAATTTGTGTATTTCAAGATTGTACACAATAATAAACTGCTTAAAAATTGAGGAGATTTAAAATAAAAATAGTCGTGAATTCTGAGAATTTTCCTCAAGTATCTCACATTCGCTTCATAAAGCTAAGGTTCAGAGAAACATGATTGAAGTAATAGAACTCTGATTATAAAACCAGTGCAACTTTGGTGCTAGCTTCAGATTTGCGTAGTTTTTAAATTTTTTTACATTTGGGAAATATCGTTCCAACAACTTTTTCCAGCTATATACAAATTGAAAAATAAAACTGAAGAGTGAGAATTGAGTCTAGGCATTACATAAAAAAAATCTTGCATATTCTTGTCTACTTATTTCTGTTAATTGAAAGCTTATCCCTTGAAAAACACGATCAATCATGAGAAGAACATTACAATACAGCTAAAATTGCTCAGCATTGTCAAATTTCTTTCAAAATGTTTGACCACTCCATACTTGGTGTAATTTTGTACAAGAAAATGACTTTTATTTCAAAACATTTATTTATCCATGTTCATTGAGGATGGTTACTTAATTCCGACACAATTTCTGCTCCATCTCTTTAGTCATGTGTCGATTTGTTGTTTCTTAGTTAGTTGAACATTCTAATGTTGGAATTTATAACAATTCATGTCATTTTCTTGAATTTGTTGCAGTAAATTTGCAGACATATTTGATGAGGAATTCTTCATATATGCACTCAGAAATAAAGTTGATGTGGTCAGAGAGCTTCCGGAACATATACTCCAGCAATTTGATAATAACATAAGCAACATAGTGAATTTGAGAGTAAAAGCATGGTCGAGCCCAACCTACTATATTCAAAAGGTTTTACCAAAGCTGAGGGAGTTGGGGTATTGATCTCTCACCTTTGCTGTTACCATAATGTCTTCTGCATTTTTGGGCAAATAATATTCACTTCTATATGTGATCTTATGTGGTGGTGTTGATCCCTGTACTGGATAATATACTGGTATTGTTACTTTTTGTTAAACTGGAGATGCCTGTCTACTGATTATCACCCGGAACCTCCATCCTTTCTCTTTTTCATTTGTTTTATTTAATGAAGAAATCCATGCTTTAGCTAATTAATATATGTAAAAGTCTAAGCAACTGCACCGAACTGTAGAAGAACTTTTGTTCATTTAATATTTGGATTCTCTTTTATTGCATTTGTCACGTACAATTCCCTTTTTTCTTGATATTTTTCTCCAGTGTGGATGATAATGGAGTTATAATTGCTTTTCATGGAAGTTACGTGGATGTCTCTTGTCGAGGCGAAAATGTGCAGTTTGACTAGTTTTGTTTACAGTAATGCAAAACTTGATGAGACAATCATAACTGTTTTTGAAAATGGGTGCAGGGCTGTTCGCATTGCACCTTTCTCTAACAGATTGGCCCATTCAGTCCCTTCAAATATACAAGGGCTTCGATGCTTGTGCAATTTTGAAGCACTTAGGTTTTCGGAACCCATACGCATGCTTGCTGCAAAAATGGTTGATCGGATGGTTAAAACCAGCTCGAAAAGTGGTGCAAGATACATTTCAGTTCATCTCCGATTTGAAGAGGTGTACTTTTAAACTCATTTGTTTGATATGAAGAACTTTGTTTCTTTATTCCATTGTGTGGTCTCGGATTATAATGCTTTTTTGTCTCTCATGAAAGGATATGGTGGCGTTTTCGTGCTGCATATATGATGGCGGCGAGGAAGAGAAGCATGAGATGGATATTGTTCGAGAAAGAAGTTGGAGAGGAAAATTTCGGAGAAGGGGCAGAGTAATAAAACCAAGTGCTAATCGAGTAGATGGCAAGTGCCCTTTAACTCCACTGGAGGTACGATAAAACGTGATCAACGCACTACTCCTTTTTTGAACGATAAAAAGTGAGAAAACCTGGTGCTCAATTCGTGACCATCATCAGTGTCCACTGGATTGATGGTTTGCTGACTGTACAATGTAGGTGGGAATGATGCTTAGGGGAATGGGATTTGATAACAACACCTCTCTTTATGCTGCCTCTGGAAAAATTTACAAAGCGGAGAAGTATATGGCTCCCCTGAAAAAGATGTTTCCTCTTCTAGAAACAAAGGAAACACTAGCCTCCCTTGAAGAACTTGCTCCATTCATGGTATAATTCTAAGACTCTATTGGCATGTTTGGTATGAGGATTATATAGTACTCGACAGTATTAAGGAATAAAAATAAGTTAAAATCTGGTTTATTATACTGAGTATTGTCTGCCAAACATGCACTATATGATGGTTTATTATACTGTACACTCCTAATCGAGTATTGTGTGCCAAACATGCACTATATGATTAGTGCTCTCCCTACTTGCACAAGATGAGCATTGTCGTCTCATGCAGGGGCATTCATCGAGGTTGGCAGCCTTGGATTATACTGTTTGCCTTCATAGTGAAGTTTTTGTTACGACTCAAGGGGGTAACTTCCCCCATTTCTTGGTGGGGCACCGGCGCTATTTTTATGAAGGACATGCCAAAACAATTAAACCCGATAAGAGGATATTAGTTCAATTATTTGATAATCCAAGTATGAGGTGATTACACGCAACTCTCAATTTTTTTGTTTTTAGCTGTTAATTTATGCCTTTGGGTCTATGATAGTATGGTATAAGCGTCAATAGGTCTCGGGTTCTAGGATTTTAACCTGTTTGCATCTTGAACTTTGACTGCTAAAATTAATGTTGATCGTAATATCCACTAAATGTTAATGATGTCTACAGATGGCAAGATTTTAAACACCAACTGCAGGATATGCTTCGTCATGGTGATGTTAAGGGGGTTGAGTTGAGAAAACTGAGCAGCTCGCTCTACATGTACCCCATGCCGGATTGCATGTGCAGAAAGATTTGAAAACCGAGCATAGTAACACAACAAAATCGTCTTGAAAACCAGTATACTAATCGTCTCTACAGGTGCTTAAAGGTTTACTATATAGTTGTAAAATTAATACAGCATTCAATTACTTAATAATTATCAATTTTTTGCCATTCAAATCGAGGGGCTGTAGTTCTTGAGGTTTTGATTCTTGTAATCTGTTGTTTGCACTGCATTAAATCTATAATGCTCAAAATTCATTCATGTATATAGTCAGGAATTTGTATCAGGACAAAGGTTCCTGTAACCATATCATTATTTGTTAGCTTGAATATCATTAACACCATTCCATAGTAGTTTTAGGATCACTTCAAAACAAGTCAAGAATGGGTGAGTTCACTTCAAAATTTTGTTTCTTTTTAGTATGCTTTTCATTAGTGGTTTAGCTTTTGACCTTCGAACCTTAAATTTTTTGGGTTGACGTTCAGGCCGATTTTCAAAATATTTAAAGGGCTATTAGACATTGTTAACCAAGTTTTGGGTTGATGTTCGGGTCGATTTTTGAAATGTTTAGTGGGGTATTAGACATTGTTAGTTAAGTTTTGGGTTGATGTTCGGATCGATTTTTAAAATATTTATCTGGGGTATTGGACATTGTTAGCCAAGTTTTGGGTTGATGTTGGGGCGAAATTTTTAAAGTGGAAATCGCATCCAATCAGGGTTTTAAAGATTACTATTTTAAAATCAGGTGAGAAGTTTAATTAAGCAAAAATAAAGTAATTAATATATAATGACAATATTATAATACATTTACATATTCCAACCCATCCACCCCTCCCTACCCAGTAAACCATTTTCAATCCATAGTTCATACTCGTTGTCTCTTCACAGCGCAACCACTCCGATAACTCTTAATAGCGTACCCACTCTGACTACTATTCACAGCACAGCAGTGATGCTCCTTCGTGCTAGGCACTTGGCATTGCTCGCAGCAACTATCGACGTATTAAAATGTAGATAGAGTCTCGAATGTAATGATGACGTCGGTGCAACAGCCAGCAGCGACTCTCACTTCGCATCTCCACCTCTACGGCGATGTCGCTGCTGCACATAGAAACAAAAGATGATTTTGTACAATATGTAGAAAGATGATTTGGGGTAGACGATCTAGGAAAAGATGCAATTGCCGTCATGATATCTAGATAGGTGCTTGGCAACGGCGGCGGCCCACCGCCTCTGTTTCTAATCTGATAGTGATTGTGTTGAAAATGTCATCACGTGGGTCTGTTATTTTTGTCCTAGTCTTTAGGAATTTTTTATTGTTAAGCAAGATGTGGTCTTTAGTTTTACCTGGTCTATAGGAGGGTACTGGGTACGTGTCTTCATTTTCTGTTTTGCATGTTCAGTTGAGTGCCTAGTTTAGTGGTAGAACGTTGAGTTGTAATGCCTATATATAGGCTGCTTAATTGATGAATAAAGTTAAGTGAATCCAGAATTTCCTCTTTCATTTTAATAGTTCTTTCCTCTACTTACAGATATAAGTTTATCAGTGGTATCAGAGCTAGAGAGTGACAACTGGGTGAAAAAGAAGAGAGGGAGTTTGTGAGACACTTCTGCCAAGAGTGAGTTTAAACAGGAGAGGTTGAGTGAATCAAAAGACAGGGAGAGTACGTGAGATATAGAAGTAGAGCAGTAGCTTTGTTCATTTATTTTTTGCAGCAGCAGTGAACAATGGCCACTGACAACTTTGTTCAACCATCCATTCCTCGCTTTGATGGTCATTATGATCATTGGGGCATGTTAATGGAGAACTTTCTAAGATCCAAGGAGTATTGGCACGTTGTCTGTGAAGGAATTACAGAACCAGCAGATGGTATGCCAATGACACAGGCACAAAGAACAGAGCTAGAAGGGCAGCGGTTGAAAGATCTCAAGGCAAAGAATTATCTTTTCCAAGCAATTGATCGCTCAATCTTGGAAACCATTCTCTGCAAAGACACTTCAAAACATATTTGGGATTCCATGAAGAAAAAGTATCAAGGTTCTGCAAGGGCAAAGAGGCAGCAGCTTCAAGCACTTCGTACGGAGTTCGAAACACTTCGAATGAAATCGGGAGAATCAGTTACAGATTATTTCTCCCAAACAATGGCGATCGTGAACAAGATGCGGATCCACGGGGACAAGACAGAGGACGTGACCATAGTAGAGAAGATTCTTCGATCCATGACACCAAAATTTAATTTTGTTGTTTGTTCGATAGAAGAATCTCATGATATTGATGAACTTTCAATTGACGAACTACAAAGTTCTTTGTTGGTTCATGAGCGTAAATTTAACCAGCAAGAGAAAGATGAGCAAGCTTTGAAGGCCTCAACAGAAAATCAGTCGGTAACAAGAGGAGACAGAGGACGAGATAGAGGTCGCGGCAGATGTAGAGGAAACTATGATCGTGGAAATCAATACCAACAACGCCAAGTCAACCAATTTCAAGGAAGAGGAAGAGGACGAGGTAGCAACTACTCGACTACATATAAATCGAGGTCAGCAGACAAGTCCGTGGAGTGCTACAGATGTCATCGGTATGGCCACTACAAAACTGAATGTCGAACTAATTTGAACAGACAACACGGAGAGATATCTAATCTTGTAGAGAAGGAAGAAGAAGTATCCTTGTTAATGGTTTGTCATGCGAAGGAGGAAACCAACAAGAATTTGTGGTACTTAGACACAGGCTGTAGCAATCATATGTGTGGAGACAAGTCTGCATTCTCTGATTTGGATGAGTCATTTCGTGATAATGTGAAGTTTGGTGACAATTCTAAAGTGTCAGTTATGGGAAAAGGAAGGGTATCAATCCTTACCAAGGGAAATTCTACACAGACCATCTCTAATGTTCTTTTTGTTCCTGACTTAAAGACCAACTTACTTAGTGTGGGTCAGCTGCAAGAAAAAGGGTACGAGATTTCTATCAAAGATGGAGTATGTCAAATTCAAGATGCAAAGCTAGGCTTAATTGCTCAAGTTAACATGACGGCAAATCGTATGTTCCCGCTTTATCTATACAATACCACTCATTCATGCTTCTCAGCAAAAGTGAACGATGCAGCATGGCTATGGCATTTTCGCTATGGTCACCTAAGTTTTGGTGGATTGAAGACTCTACAGCAGAAAAATATGGTGACAGGTCTTCCTCAAATTACAGCTCCATCTGAAGTTTGTGAAGAATGTGTTGTTAGCAAACAACACCGTAATCAATTTCCGCAAGGAAACTCATGGAGAGCAAAGAAGCAATTGGAGTTGGTTCACTCTGACATTTGCGGGCCAATAAATCCACCTTCCAACGGAGGTAAAAGATACCTGATCACCTTCATTGATGATTTTAGCCGAAAAACATGGGTGCATTTTTTACAGGAAAAGTCTGAAGCTTTTACAACTTTTAAAAACTACAAAGCTCTTGTTGAAAAAGAAGTTGGCAGCCATATAAAAATTCTTCGTACCGATCGTGGTGGAGAATACAACTCACATGAATTTGCAAATTTCTGTGAGACTCATGGAGTTCAAAAGCAACTTACAACAGCTTACACGCCGCAGCAGAATGGCGTTGCCGAAAGGAAGAATCGTACAATCATGAACATGGTGCGATCAATCTTAGCAAGGAGCAAGATTCCAAGAAGTTTTTGGCCAGAAGCTGTCAATTGGAGTATTCATGTACTAAACAGAAGTCCCACCCTTGTAGTTCAAAATGTGACGCCGCAAGAAGCTTGGAGTGGACGTAAACCAACTGTCCAGTATTTCAAATTTTTTGGTTGTATAGCATATGCCCATATTCCAGATCAAAAGAGAAGAAAGCTTGATGACAAAGGAGAAAAATGCATTTTTCTTGGTGTTAGTGATGAGTCAAAAGCGTACAAATTGTACAATCCTATCACCAAGAAAATTGTCATTAGTCGTGATGTAATTTTTGATGAAGAAAGATTCTGGCCGTGGGAAGAAAATAATGTCAAGCAACAAATATTTGCAGACATTGATGAAGAAAATGAAAGGCAACAACCCGTGGAGAATGGACAACCGGTGGAAAATGAGCAACAACCAATTGCAGAAGACCTTCCAAGCCCAACTGGAGTTGAAGTTGCTGATGAACAACGACCTCAACGAGTTAAAAAAAGACCAGCATGGATGACTGATTATGAAGTACCTGGGAATGATCCATCTGAAGACCCACTTACACATTTTGCACTTTTTTCAGATTGTGATCCTGTAGCCTTCAAAGATGCTGTCAAGGAGTCAAAGTGGCGGAAGGCTATGGATGCAGAAATCGCAGCCATTGAAAGAAACAACACTTGGGAGTTGACAGAGCTTCCAAAAGGGCAAAAGAGCATTGGTGTGAAGTGGGTATACAAGACAAAATTGACGGAGAATGGAGAAATTGACAAGTACAAGGCACGCTTAGTTGCTAAGGGCTATAAGCAAGAGTTCGGCATCGACTACAAAGAAGTTTTCGCTCCAGTTGCAAGGCATGACACAATCAGACTAGTGATTGCATTGGCAGCACAGAACTCATGGCCTATTTTCTAGTTGGATGTGAAATCAACATTTTTACATGGTGACTTGGAAGAACGGGTATTTATTGATCAACCTCCTGTTATGTGAAGCTTGGATGTGAAAACAAAGTTTATAAACTCAAAAAGGCATTGTACGGGCTAAAACAAGCTCCACGTGCTTGGTATAGCCGTATAGATGCTTATTTTTCTAAAGAGGGATTTAAAAAATGTCCATATGAGCATACACTTTTTACAAAGATCGAAGATGGAGGAAAATTGCTCATTGTTTGCTTATATGTTGATGATCTTATTTTCACTGGTAATGATAGTGCCATGTTTGACAAATTTAAAAAATCTATGATGGTTGAATTTGATATGTCTGATCTTGGAACGATGCATTATTTTTTGGGCATTGAAGTGGTGCAATCTGCAGCTGGAATATTTATTTCTCAAAGGAAGTATGTACAAGACATTTTGGACAGGTTTCAAATGAAAAATTGCAACTCTGTTAGCACACCTACTGAAGTTGGTTTGAAGCTTGTTCGAGATCCCGAAGGAAGGAAGATTGATAGCACTCTTTACAAGCAAATTGTAGGGAGTTTGATGTATTTAACAGCCACGAGACCTGACATAATGCACGTTGTAAGTCTTATCAGCAGGTACATGGAATGCCCAAGGGAGATACATCTTTTAGCTGCAAAAAGAATCTTTCGATACTTGCAAGGGACTGCTGGTTATGGGTTGTTTTCCAAGAAAGGAGAAAAGTCAGCTTTAATTGGATTTACTGATAGTGATTATGCTGGAGATCAAGATGATAGAAAGAGCACTTCAGGTTATGTCTTTATGATCGGTTCAGGAGCTGTCTCATGGTCTTCAAAGAAACAACCAATTGTCACGCTATCAACAACCGAAGCCGAGTTCGTTGCTGCAACTTCATGTGCTTGCCAGGCTATTTGGATGAGAAAAGTTCTTGAAGAGCTCTATTCCAAGCAACAAGGACCGACTCCAATTAATTGTGACAACACTTCAGCAATTAAGCTCTCCAAAAATCCTGTTTTACATGGGCGAAGTAAACATATAGATGTGAAGTATCACTTCTTGAGAAATCTCACCAACGATGGAATTATTGATCTTGTTTACTGCAGAAGTGAAGACCAAGTTGCTGACATATTTACCAAACCCCTCAAATTGCTTGCATTTCAGAAGTTGAGAAAGTTACTCGGTGTCTGCACTTTGCAAGATTGTGATTAGAGGATGTTGGCTGTTGATATGTATTAAACTGAGTGTTTGAAAACATCTGTTTAAGAGAGGGATTGTTGAAAATGTCATCACGTGGGTCTGTTATTTTTGTCCTAGTCTTTAGGAATTTTTTATTGTTAAGCAAGATGTGGTCTTTAGTTTTACCTGGTCTATAGGAGGGTACTGGGTACGTGTCTTCATTTTCTGTTTTGCATGTTCAGATGAGTGCCTAGTTTAGTGGTAGAACGTTGAGTTGTAATGCCTATATATAGGCTGCTTAATTGATTAATAAAGTTAAGTGAATCCAGAATTTCCTCTTTCATTTTAATAGTTCTTTCCTCTACTTACAGATATAAGTTTATCAGATTGATCCACAAAGGCACAAATATTTTATTTCCTTTTCTTTTTCTTTTTTAAAAAAAATCTTGAGTTTGATTTCTCATATGATTATGGTGATTTGTGGCTGATGGTTGTTGCGGTGGTGTCTTTTGCTGCTGTTGTGGTGGTTTTGGAATTGTGGGGTGGCAATGACGAAGTGTGATGGTGGTGAGGTGGCTGTGGCTCTACTAGCGATGATGGTGAGTTGGTGTTGATGTCGATGTGGTTGTGATGGTGGCGGTGGCGCCAAAGTGGGGAAGAAGAGTGTGATCATTATTCAGGTGTTGTAACCATTGGTCAATTTGTGACTTAAGAGAATGCGTGATTGTAATTAAATTTGGAATCGTGGTGAGAATTTGGTAAGTTGTGACCAAATAATCCGATTATTCAGGTGTTGTAACCATTGGTCAATTTGTGACTTAAGAGAATGCGTGATTGTAACTAAATTTGAAATCGTGGTGAGAATTTGGTAAGTTGTGACCAAATAATCCGATAATTTGTGATTGGAAAATAACTTGTGACCAACTAATTCGATAATATGTAACATTGAGAAATAATTTGTGACTGATAAATAAATTGTGACCTATTAATTTTTTGATCTGTGATCTATAAAAAATTTTATTTGGGGTCGTAATATAATTTGTAATCTATAATTTTTTATTTATTTATGATCAAGAAATAATCTATAACCAATTAATTTGATAATATGTGACCGACAAATAAGTTGTGATTCATAAGTATGTACTCGTGACCATTAATTGTATAATTATAATCTTAATATATTTAATTAATAAAATATTTTTGATTTTATTTATCGCATGAGTTTTGAATTTTGAAACTTTAAACCAGAAATTTGAATTGACCATGGTTAAAACCTGATTTGTGAATTTTCCCTTTTTTAAATATCCATAGTAGTATTAAACATCCTTTGTCAAGTTTCAAAAAAAGTGGATTAGGAATGGCAAAAATTATTCGTCCGTACAAACTACATTGCTCTGCAATTGTAGCACACATATTCCTAGTTTACAAAAAATGCTTATTTGAATGTTAAATGGCCATGTGACACTAAAACGTTATCGGGGATGTGTGCTCAACAAATGGTAGGTTGGTGACATGAGAGTCACATTTATGAAAGGTTGAGACTTACCTCCCAAAGAACTCTCTAGCTAACCCGTTGAAAAGACCAAGCCCAATAACTTGAAGCCCAACAAATATCTCACGCGCTAATCACATGCTTACAAGAAACAGTCGCCCCAAATTGCAAATCATACGCATCGATTCAATTTTGGTTTCATCTACACACACAGCAGAAGCAGAATATCTGATTTTAATTTGATAAACAAAAACTTCTTAAAGAAAATGGCGATGAGCAATGGATTGAGATCGTGTGCCTCCAAGTTCCTCAGTTCCACTCAATCATTTCTCCCCAAATCAGGTATCTTTTATATTTTCAAATTTTAATTATTAATTCAGTCAATCGAAAATTGTTCTAATGAAATTATTCGTTTGAGATTATAGGCTATTCTGTTTATTCGGTTTTCGCTCTGTTAATCTGTACATAAATGTCGATATAGTGGATGAATAGATATTTAAAAGGTAATGTTTATAAAGTCTTAACTGATTTTTGTTCATATTATGAGCTTATTTTGAAAGAAGTTTGTAGTTTGTGTTCGATGTTTTGCCGCTGGAACTTTGATTTTAGCTCCTTTTTTTTTGGGATGAACCTTTGGAAAAATTAGACTGTACAAATTATATGGGCTCGCTCTGACTCTTGTTATGTTTCCTTTAGCTGCACTGTCCTAATAAGTGTGATTGTTTAGAGTTTTGGTTGAATTTTATGTTAAACAATTCAAAGAAAAGAAAGGAAAAAGGGAGGCTAGAGTTTCATTAATAATTCATAATGAAAAGTGAATACAAAACCTAAATATAAAGAGACTATATATGGTCTAAAATAAAGGAAACTAAAAGACTATTCTACCCTTAATAAACAATAAAACAAAATAAAATTATATTTGTTAACATTTTATTGCCCGCTAACTTCTCAAAGTCATGATCTTTGCAATTATTTGATTCACCCTAGAATGTTTCGTGTAAAGGGAGTTTGAAAATTCTGTCTATTCTGTTACCTGGGCCATTTATTACCAACTTAACTGCTTCCTCCATCACTAATGCATCAACTTGTACTAATTGTAACCACCAATATCAGCTCTCATTTCCCTAGGAGCCTGCTGAAGCATTCGTAGTCACATTTTGTTCCAAACCTAATGTAAGGGAAGTGAGTTATACCATAATAAAAGTCCTACAATAGACAAGTTCTATCCCAAATAAATATTTCCATAAGGCCGCATTACTCTCTATATCGCAGCCTTTTTCATCCTGATTACTCTCTGAATCACCTATTGCTAGCCTGAGGTACCTTCTCTCTGAACAACCCTTGCCACTGTTCCTGTCTGTTCATGTTATTGTATTAAAAAAAATAAAAAAAAATCATTTATAACATGTACACTCTGATTTCATAGGCTATAAACTTTAGTTTGATGGTTTCTTATCTGATTGATTGTTATCTTCTTTAGATGAGGTGAGACCATGGTTTAAAATATCCCAATTGAAAACTGCCTCTGATTGAGGCGTGCAAAAAAAAGCCTCAAGGCGCTATTTTGAGGCAGTCTTTGGAGGCATATGCCCCACAGCACCGCCTTAAGGCTTGTGGCCCATAAAGCATAAAAATTTTTACTGACCCACTTTTAGAATAGCCCAATGCCAATTTAAAGCATTAAAAAATTGTGTTTCTCATATTCCTATTTTGGGAATAGGACATTTTCCCCACCAACTAAAATAATACTTTCAATATAAAATATTTCATTTGTTTGCTTGCACACTTAAAATTGTTTTATTATGACTTTGAAATTTTTTTATGATGTATTAAGAGCTTATTTTGTATTTTTAATAATTTTTTATCATTTTTTAGTTTACTGTGGCTCTTACACTCACAACACCTTGAGGCTTGTGCCTTGTCTCATGAAACTAAAATGTCTTGGTACCTGACTTTGTCTTTTTAAACATTGGGTGAGGCAGTCCTATGTGAAAGCTTTGTTAGTTTCTACCTTAAAATGTGCAAATTTCCGTGCTTTTTATGATTTGCATAGTTTCATTTCCAGACATACAGCTGAGATAAGGCTTAAGTTATGTGCACTTCTACTGATGGTTTTTCTTCTTTTTCCTTTCAAAACCTAGATGGCAAGATTTTTGGAATTTCAATTTGGTAAATAGGTGGAGTTGATTGCAATGTGCAGGTGCAAGTTTGATCTTCATCTAGTTGGTAGTTATAATTTAATTCATTAGTCAATATATTTCCCTTACATTTTTGGAAACCGGTTTGGAAAACATATTCTTGGAAGCTATGTTGTCTAGCAGTTCTGCTTTTAAAGATTGATTTGATTGAGTTACAAAAGCAATACAGACTTCGGTTATATAGAGAATTAAGAAATGCAATAAATAATAAACCGACCTTTATTAGGTACCTCTCTTTATTTTGATCAGATTATGGTAGAACTCAAAGGCTACTCAATCTACAGTTCTTTACATGCATAATTTGCAGCGAGTAGAACCAGAATGGGTTTTTGTGTGGCCTCCTTGTAAAGTCCCTAAGATTTACTTCACCTAGAAGTTTCTTTACTTTATGCAGAGGATGCTACTGTGAAACTGCCCGTATTTTCTTGAAGTATCTGATTTGCACTGGCTTTAATTTTTATTTTTACTGAAGTAAGAAGCCTGGACACTCTCAAGAGGGATATTTGTAATTATCAGACGCGAGGCATTAATTTAACGCACATTGTAGACTTGCATGACTCTACTTGTCAGAAAATAGAATTCCATTCATGTCAGTCGGGAGATTCTCAAGAAATGAAGGACACTTCTATGACACTTGACTGTATTATTAAACCTGAGAATTGAACACCTTTTTTTTACAATACAATTAGTTCTCATGGGTACAATAGTGTTACACTAGAATGACTAAGCAATATTGTAGGTAAATTTTCCATGAGATTAAACAAGAAGCCCTTTACTTGATAAATTAGCATGAAATTTGTTTCTTCTGACAGTTAATAGGAGGATCCATTCAACGGGTGTAAAGAAAATGGGAGGGGGGCATGGCCACGACGAGCCTTTCTACCTTCATGCAAAGCACATGTACAACTTGGACAGGATGAAACATCAGCAATTGAAGATGACTCTTGGTGTCCTTTCGGCATTCTCCATTGGTGTTGCTGTCCCAGTTTACGCCGTCATCTTCCAGCAAAAGAAGACTTCTTCAGCGTAACTTTTCTTGTTAAATCCTCTTTTCATGCAATAACAGAGATTAAGCTGAAATGCTTTCTGTAGACAAAAGCGTGGAATCTACTGTTTGAAAGAATTGATATTTTTTGTCACCACTTTGCTATGTCAAACTGTTTAGTTGCTTAGTTTCAGGTTGAAAATGGTGACTTGCAAATGCTTTATCAATAAGATTTCTTTGATGTTTTCCTAATTTGATTGTCTATTTAACTGATTTATTTATTTTTTTTAAAAAAATATTCCTTCATTTGTGCTGCTAATTTTTATCTAACGATGCACGCCATGGTATATGATCTCAATATCAAATCCATAGTCTAGTTGAGTATTGAGGGCTAAATGAACTTGATTAATATAATATCGTAGTAGAAATATCTTAGTATGTAAGAGTCTCGAATTAAAGTTTCGAAGGTCGCCTATTTATGAAAATTTCTTGTGCTATGCCGTTAACGAAGAAAACAATGAATAAGACCTATGTAGAGGTGTCAATCCGGGTGGTCCGGGTCGGGTCGGCCCGTCAATATATGAGCCCAGTAACAGTCCGCGTGAAAAGAAGCCCGCCCGCTACGGGTTACGGGTCGACCCACAATTTTGGACTACAATCCAGACCTGTCCGCTGACCCATCCGGGTTGAGTCGACGCGGGTCACGGGTCACGGTTTGTTCTAATTTGGCCCGTATAATTGTATAAATAAAATTATAAAAATATAGAATTTCTCATATTTATAGCAAAAAAAAAAAATTTTAAAATGTAAACTAAAAATTGAACAAAATGATAAATTCAAATTTATACCAAGAAATGTTTACATAGAATTTCATCTTAATGTTACATGAATTATTTATAACTTTGAAAAGTTAAATTTAACTTAAACAAATAACAACTAAATGCATTTCTAATTACTATTATCAAATATTTATAGTATAAGTACATCCTAATTAGGTTGGAACCTACTTTTACTGTAATTTATAGTTTAAGTACATCTCAATTAGGTTGGTACCTACTTAACTATAATATTTTTTTTTTTTTCACGGGTCGCGGTTAACCGCGGCCTGTGAAGGTGCAACCCACGAAGCCCCGGGGTCACACCTTCTTGACTTGTAAACCGCCCGCACGGGTCACGGGTCTGCCCGCGGTCCCGAATCGATCCGGGTCGATTTTCACGGGTCTGGTCGACCCGTCCGTCTTAACACCTCTAGACCTATGTTAAGGGATCGTTTGAGATACATATATGCACGAATTGTTATAAAATTTGACTCAAAAGTGTTTAATTAGTTAGCATGCCTTGGATTGAGTACTGGTTTGGCAAAGCTTAATTTGGATTTAAGCTGATCAAATATACTTTTTATCCACACATTTTATATGACTTACAATTTAGCTCATGTTTGTCTACCATTTTATCAAACATTATTTTCTACAATAAACAATCTCCACCACACATTCACCAAATAAAATATTCTACACACAAACCAATAAAGTTACTTTAAATTTCAACCACACATTCTCCAAAAAATACTATTATTTACATCATTCTTCTCCCAATAATGGGAGACAAACACACATTTAATATTCACTTATTATTCTTATGGAGGTCGATAAGTACAATTTGGTACATGCGATAAGTTTGTGCTAATGTGAGTTCGGATATGCGAGGTCAGCTCAGATTATGTGGTTTATCGAGGTTTAAGGGTACATAATGATTGAAGATTTCTTACACATTCTACTAACAGTCAATGGACAAGTGACATATGGAAGACCTTACATCAGTTCCCACCAACTGTACCAATAATATGCTTTAGCTTCCCTCTTGAAGTAACTCATTAATTGTTGGGGACCACATGTACAGTTAACTCATGATGCCCGACAGACCGAGCTCATTAATCAATCCAAACATGTCGGTGTTGTACTTTCACAGTTCGACATTGTAGTTGACAAGACGGGGAAATGAAGGATGGATGCAGGTTTCTCCCTGAGAAATAGAGGCGATACTCTCGACCACCGAATGAAAATGGTGTGGTCGACTCCTGACGGTAAAGTGATACTTCCATATAATTATAGCAGAAATTGTCTCATACCTGGAGTCAATAATCTTTTGGTGGAATTTATATCAGGGAATATGACACGTCTCCTCTAATTAACTTGCTTGTCAAATCACGTTAGAATTTATAGTTAAACTTGTTACCATTTAAACTTGAGTATTTGACACGCAACTAATTCTGCTCTGTTCAGCCGTACCTAACTAGATATACTGTGGGGCTCACTATTATTTTAATCGTGGGGCCACCCTCCTTGTGAGAGATTGTAACTCAACATTGTACATGTAGTATATCTCTATTGCGGTCGATAGTGGACCCCGTTGAGCGCTTGTCGTTCAACAGTAGATGCTTATAGTGAGTATGATTTCCCGGTTGGAAGTTTGAGGTCTTGGCCACTGTTTGACGACCATTAGGATAAAACATTATTTTAAATAGTGATTTTTAGAAGAATTTAATATTAAAAAGTAAGAAAATATTTTGAATTTACATGCAAAATATTTTATTATGTAAAAATATATAGCTAAAAATAAGTACGTAAAAAAAAGAGAGTTCAAATATAATTAAGTTTAATGTACATCTTCGAGTCATCCAAGGATGACATTCCCCTAGGTGGAAGGAATTCAAGCAGTGATGAGATTGTGTGTTTAAAATCAATGATGTAGATTGCTATCTCATGGAAGAGTATCAATCTTATTGTCAACCATAATGTACATTTAGAATGGTTGTCAAAAAGTGACTTGATTATGCCAAACTATGTAATAATGTCTTTCATTTTATTACAAAATAATATTTACTTTTTAAGTAATTTGTGTAGTTAAATAATGATCAATCAACTTGTTATTTAAATTAGAAGAGTAGATACAAATAGACAAGGTGTGCGGCACCGGATTCTGTCCCTAGCGTTTCAATGAATCAAGACAATACAAATTTCATCCAAAAAAAATATTAATGTGAAAAACCAAACACCCAAATAGAAAATGACTCTCTATGAACAAAAAGTCATCAATTTAACTCTTATCCTTCAGTTAAGTCTTCGTTAAGCACACCAAAATGGAAATAAGCAATCATTCCAAAGAACGAAGATTAGAGACTAAAAATTGAGACTCGAATGTTGTAAAGAACAACAAAAACATTAGTGCTCGTTTGATTGCAAATGTGGAATTTGGATGGAAAGAAAATGTTTTACAGGGAATTGAATTGCCTAGAAAATGTTTTACTGAAAATTGTAATTAATTGTGTTTGATTGATATAATTTTTCATTTGGAAAATATTTAAATTTTGGATCTTTTGGTGTTCGTTTGACTTTTTTTTTTATGGAAATTGTCCATTAAAGGAATTTTTTTTTCAATTGGCAATAAAATTTGTTTCCATTGCCAAAAAAAAAAAAAAAAAGGAAAAAACATCAGAACCTGGAAAACATTTTCCCACCACAAAAGCCTTGAAAATGTTCACGTGTGGGGAGAGGTGGGAAAAAGTTTTGCCAAGAAAATTAACTCCATCAAACACATGAAAAACCAATTCCATTTTCTATGGAATTTCAACCTAACTTTCATTATACAAAGTCCTATACAATTATCTCAAAATAAACAATTTTTTTTTTTTTTAAGTTAAAGATAAGATGTAAAGATATTGACGATTTTTGTATTGTTTCTATGATTTTTACTATATAATCGTTATACTGTATAATCTTTTTAATCCCTTTCCATCCATCTCAATTACAATTATATTTACTTTATAATCTGGTTTGAACACGATTTGATACAGAAAAAAAGTGTGGAGCAAAGAGGAGCATTGAAAAGATGAACGAAAGTAGAAATCTTATCATCAAGAAAGTAATAAACTAAGTAAAATCCAGCTACGAAAAACTAAGAGTTTAACAAGAAAAATATAGGGATTTTATTCTCTAATACGAATCATCAAAATGAAACTATTAAGAATTTTTGGGATTTTCATCATTACTGACATTATCATGTTGCTGGTTTTCCTGCAAATTCATGCCCAAATCGATCCTACTGTTACCATTACTATATGCATTGATAGAGGCCAGTAATCCCATGTTTGTAGAGTCTGAGACGGGTCCCAGCTGCTGAACCGGTGGTGATGGGTGTTGCACCACCATTGATCCGGGGTTGAAACGGCCGGAAAACTCAAAACCACCGGCTCTTTGATTGGGGGAGGGTTTGTGCTGCCAGAAGGGGTGTTCTTGCTGCCCTGCACCCACAGGAGCCATGGCAGTTCCACCAGTCACAGGCAGCATCCAGAAGGCGTTCCCGACATTGGCGGTCGCTGGGGCCACGGCCCACACGGCGGGAGCCTGGATGAAGCTCGAGGACTGAGATGACCTGGGTTTTGGCTCTGGACCCGGTTCGTGCTCTTGCATGATGGTTCTCCTAGGTTTAGCATCTGAATGTGAGATTTCAGCATCTAGGTATTGCCCAAAACCACCACTGTTTGGGTTGATCTGGTGGTGGAACCCAAGCATGCCGGTGGTGCCACCGATAAAGAGAGGCATAGACTTGGACGGTGAAGCTGAAATGGTGGTGCCCCTGCTGCGTAAAGAAAGGTTGAGAGTCGAAAAATTGGCCGGTATTGTACCTGTGCCAGTGGCAGCTACAATTGATGGTTCAGCTTGTTGCAAAAGCCATTCTATGGTCTCACCATCGGACTTGTGGCCTAACTCTTTGGTCAGCTGGAAAACTCTGGCTGCACATAAGGCCGGCATGCGGATGCGCCGCCCTCGGCCATCCACCTTGGTGTGTCGATCCTTGGATGGTTTCTTGGCCACAGAATCATTCTTATTGCTGTTATTATCATTATTATTGGTTGTGTCTGCAGGGATGATGGAGGAGGAGGTGGTGGTGGAGCGACGGTGGGTGATCGGGGTGTGCCCGGGATCTGGTTGACTCTGTTGGTGGTGAGAAACCAGTTGGAGAAAAGCTGGTTCTTGGGAGCCACTATTAGTCCCTTGGTTTTCAGTGTGCGACTCCATAAAATTCTGAGTTTTGTTGTCAAGAAAATTTTCTTGATACCTCAAGACATATTGATGAACTGATGGAAAGACTTTCGAGTCAACTGAACAAGTGACATTGTGATTAATGGGGTTCTTCGCTCCCTCTCTTCCCTTTAGGGGTGGCAATGGGCCAGTGGACCCCCAAGCTCGGTTCGACTTGTTGGACGCCTTGGGATCACCCTGTGGCCCCCTACTCATTTAGGACCCAACCGAGCTAGACCTCATATTTTTATTAAAAAAAAAATTATATAATAATTAGCACTTACAATGTAATGTAGTTAAATAATAGTAACGAGACTTTAGAACGTTACAAAAATGAATTCCAAAACTGCAAGTTGTCAATACAAGTGGCAAAGATCACAATTTAGGCCTAGTCGCAGGCCTATACGGATAGGAGGAGATAAGAGGTGGTCCATGAGCTAGCTTGTAAGGCTAACCTAGTTCTCATGCTCATTTTGGCTCGCCAAGCTGAAAATCAAGCTAGGCAGTCTTGGCTAGTTTAAATGCAAGCACGAGCCAATGATTGGTCTGGGCATATTGCCACCCAGTGGCGGAGCCACGTATAGCCCAGTGTGGGCACAGGCCCACACTGAACTTTGTGAAATTTTTTTTTATTTTTTTTTTATTTTTAAAGTTAGAGAAAAAAGGCTTTCCATTTCTAAAATTGAAGAAGAAGAGATGGTCTTCAATTGTCCTTAATCAACTCCAATTTGATTTATTCTTAGTTATATCACCATTCGAAATGGACATAAAACTATGTAGTAATTTGTTTATCTCCTTTACTTAAAGTGGATTTTGCTAAAATGCATTGATAATAAAATATTTCCGTGGAGAATGTCGTAAATATGTTCTTCGGTTGAAAATGACTTATACGAAGAATGAATTAATAACGTATTCAAAAAAAAAAAATTCGAGGGCAACCCCTGTGGCCTCCCACCCCTTCACCTCTAGGCCCCCCCTCTGGTCCGACAAGCTGGCTCCACCCCTGTTGCCACCCCTAGCCAATTGTTATAAATTAGGTCCTATTTTTTTTTTTTCTTTATTTACAAGAGCAATAAGAACAATACACACATTTTTAGTAGTTCGCTCTCAAGAGTTAAATCCACCCGCAGACACAAGTTCACTATGAAGAAGAAAATACGTTAATATATTCGCACATCTCAATCCGTTGTGCTAGATAAGTCCTTTAAATATCCTATAATACAGAGATGAAATATTCAATATAGAGTAAAATCTCTATATACTTATACTCTATATAGGAATAAGGTTTACGTAGCGATAAAAAAAAATGGTCGTAACTTGTGCCAGTTACAAGTAAGAATACTCTCCGTATTGTAATAAATTATAATTGTTTTAAGTCCCATCTTAAGAAAACTTGTGTTCACATATATTTCAAAAAATATATATGTCACGTTACATTGATGGTTTAAGAGCTTCTTTTCAACGAAACTTTATGTATTTTCGTACTATCATCCTGAGGATTATCTCCTTCCCCTTGTCTAATTGCAGCAATGATTTCTTCTTCAGTTAAAGCGTACTTGACTTGTTGCTCTTTTAGATGATTTAAGGAAAACATTAGTATCCATTTGATTAGTATAATGAAGTTGTCAAATTTGTTCACTCAAATCTGCAATGACTTCTTCGTTCACTGATGTCGGGGTCCTAATTTTGTAATGCTCAAAACAATTGGCAATTGTCTGTAGCTTCACATCGATTAACCATGCAATAATTGCATTTATAATTCCATCAAAGACACTTATCTTTGCTGGTTTTAATACATTATCTTCTATCCATTTGAAAAGGCTCGCAGTTATTGAATAATTGAAATTTCTAATGACGCCTGGAAGTGGTGGTAGGAACAAAATAATTGTGTGATGAAGTGCGCATATTTCTATCCAAACGGCTATCAAACCACTTAAGCCATTCAATTAAAAACAAAGATGTCACACATGCATTTAAATTCATTCGTATATGGCATGCTCCTCCTCTAGGTACTTTACGATCTTTGAACGTTTTGCATTTGGGTTCAACAATACTTCTTCTCGAAGGAGGTCTTAAATATTGATGCTTGTAATACCTTAAGACCATAGGTATTTTCTAACCACTTCATAAGATTCTTTTCCTTCCAGTTGAGGTTCGATTCTTTCATTTTGCACAACTCAACACGAATACTTTCGCTAAGTTGAGTTTGTGTATTGGCATGGTTGATTTGTTAGAGAAATAAGGAAAGTTATCGCTTGAATTGGTTATGGATTGCATGAGTTACGTTGTATACTGTATTTATTGAATTTATACATTGAATAAAATAAAATTTAGATACATATACTAGTTTTTTGAAATTATGTCCATCTATTTTCTCAATGTATATACTTTGAATTTGACATGCTCTATATTAATGTAGTGTATACTTTATATCTATACCACTTGTAATAAGGATAATTAAATCAAAATAAGAATTTTTGTGGCTACACATCTATTATGTTATAACATCTTCATAGGAATTAATTAATTTGATCCCAACAATATGATTATAGAAATATTTTAATGTATTCCCAATCCATTAAGCCATGCACCACTCAACACTGACTGCTGAATTTGATGAGAGCTGAAAAAAGTAGCTTTGAATTACTACAGTAGCACCAATAGAGAACCAGTATGAGATTTTGTGTTAGCTGGGAGAGTTGTTGTCTAAATCCAAATGTTGGGTGGCAGGTTGCAGGTGTGGGATCCCACCTGGGAAAAAAAATATCAGTAAATATTGCAGAAGAAGCTCAGCAAGGCCCATTGGTGGGGTCTCTCATTTGAGTACAATACAGTACAATTTAGCTGGCTTCAAGAATTGCCAGCATCCACACCCACTATTTCTTTTGGAGAAATTCTATATTCATTCCATCTGGATAGATAATTGACACTTTGTCATCTATCTTTTAAAGTAATAAATAGGCACATGAAAAATGGGGATTAGGTATCTGTCAAATAATTGTGTTATAGATACTTTTTTTTAATCAATTATTCATTCTCCATCTCCCATTTCTCTATTTCCTTTTTCATCCCATGTTGCCATATTCAATCAACGGATATAGCAATGAAGGGTAAATGATAAAACCAATTCGTCTAGTCGACTCTAAATGAAAAAATTCATTGTCCCTCACTAGGATCTACTATATCAAAAATGAGAAAAGCAAGTGTGTGTATCTTTTTCACCTTGTTTCACCTTGAGTCAAAAAAATCAATAAAAGGAGTAGTTCTTCCCATAGCCCATGTATGGTACTTGTTTTCTAAAACTCATTTTCCCACAAAGTCATTTATAACTACACGTTCTCGCAATAAAATAATTTTACACTTGAATTCATAACTTTTTTCCTAATTTTTAACCATACATTCTCTAAAGAGACTTATCCGAAGAGGGAAATTGCCACAGCAAGAGAGTTAGTGAGTAGAGATTGAACCTAAGAGGACAAATAGCGACATGAGTGAGTAAATGTATTTTTAACGCAGGAACTCATTCAGGACAGTGCAGAGAGAACTAGCATCCAATGAAACAAAGACAAGTCATAAGAGAAGGAAAATCAAAACTAACATACCTTGTTTAAATTGTTGTCGAATTGGTCACTTTAGATTTTCAAATTGTTCTAGCAATAAATTGAATGAAATGACATAAAAAGATTCATGTAGAATATTCTAAATTTGTTGTTTCTAGAGTATAAGTTTCTCATTTAAACAATCCTACAGAATTACCTTAATGTAATGAGCACAATGTAACACTAGGATTAACAATTTGAGCCCACCAACTTCACAATATTTCCTTAAAACGAATTTATTGCCTTCAAAGGTGCTAAAGGCGTTCAACAATTATTTCCCAGGATAGAGCGAACTTCATCTCCTACGAAAGCAACACAACAATCTGCAAGAGTTCCAACGACCCCAATGAAGTGTATTCACTTCGAAAACAATACCAGAACGAGAGAGGGGGAGAATGAGATTCAATGCAGAGAATATTTGCAGTGAAAATGATGTAATTATTTTGGCAGCGAGTCTGGCAATTTATAGAATCGTTCGTGGTCATTCGAACATCCTTCAAGACTTTTCAGAACAGTTACCACTGAACAGTTACCACTGTTCAGACATGTCGCCAAAAAATCGAACATACACCACAGTTCAGTTAAAATTAGGTTGTTAATTGGTTAAAAGACCATCATATTACCTGAAAATAATTTTATTAAGTACCCAAGAATTTAATTAATTACAATTTGGTCCAAATTAAATAAATTTGTCCAAAAAGATAATATAGTACAAGGACGCACCCGCATACGAACCGGACCGGACCGGGCTCGTGCCTTGGCGAGCCGATCGGACGGACAGAGATGGCGTGCGCGTGTGGGGTTTGGACCGAATCCCATATATAGGTATCCCCTTTCTAAAGACTATTGGTACTCCTTGGAGCCCAAACTCAATTCCCAAACTTGCACAATATAAACCACACCAAAGCTTCCTAACTTTCCTATGTAGGACAAATGTTTGGCAATTTCCAATACATCAAATTCTTCACTAGTTCATAGTTTCAAGTGAGTTACTTTGACATTAAATATTTCATTCAATACTAAATGATTTTAAATAAATAAATATATCACGTTAACCCTCTTGCGGAGTAAAACATGAATATGCTGGGTCCCGTTAAAAATAAGACACAGGTCCCATTGAAATTTGAGCTCAAAATTGACCCATTTCACTAATATAAACCATTTTCCCAACAAAATTTATTGAGAATAATGCTTACACTATTTACGTCTTTCTTTTAGTAATTTTTTTTATAAAAATCAAGATAAACATTGATAAGTGTTAAATTTACATTTATCTAAGCCATCAAAATTGACTTTTGTTAATATTATTGTGAACTTGATACTTAATTATTTGTGTTTTTTTATTATGTTGGGAGAAAACTCGAGATCAAAGCAAATATTGATCAACAAGGATGAAATTCAATTAAATATGCAGCTTTGTCATCAAGTTCCACACTTAAGAAATTGAAGGATTTGCATTGATATAAAAGGGGCATTGGTTGCACAATTAATTGGACTCAAGGATTAGATTGCATCCTTCGAAAGAATTAAGGACTTGAAGACAAAAGATTGATTAATTGGGCCCTGATAAAGTGGATTAAGGGAGAGATCATCTAATGGACTAGTCGGCCTTTTGGACTAGAAGCTGGCGGCAAAATAAAAGAGTGGATGGCAGGAAAGAAACTAAGCTAAGGGAAAAATTCACAATTAAGGCAATACAATTCAAAAATCAGATTTTAAATTTAATTAATGCAAAAATTAGATTTTAAATTTAATTAATGCAAAAATTAGATTTTAAATTTAATTAAATATAATAAAATCACAATTATATAATTAATGGTTGCATGTACATAATACATAATCATATGTTACAACTTATTTATTGATCACGTATTAAATAATTAATTGGTCGCGAATTAATTTGAGATCACAAATCAAAAATTTTATATGTCACATTTTATTTTATTAGTCACGGATAAAAAAGTCATAGATCACAATTTATCAATCAATCACATATTTCAAATTTGTTGGTCACAAATTATCGAATTTGAAGATCACAATTTATTTTATTGGTCACAAATAAAAAATTATAGGTCACAATTTATTAATAGTCACATATTTTCAAATTTGTTGGTCACAAATTATCGAATTTTAATGTCATAGTTAAACAGTTGGTCACAAGTACCCAAATATTGGATCACATACGATCGCCGTCGCCGCCTACAATGTAACCAATTTTAAACAATCTTTAAAGTGTAAACTTTGATCTATGACTTATGCACAGTGAACTGTAGCTTATGAAAGAATTGTGAGTAAACATAACCTTACTAGCCCTAGCACCAACACGACAATCTGCAAACCACTAACAACCACCTCTACAACAACCACGGCACCACCATCGAATGGCCTAAAATTTTACCACCACCACAACCACAACATCAACTCTATCAACACCAACAACCATGGCATCACCTCTATCAACACCAAAAACAACAACCAACATCGAACACAACACTAGAACAACCTAGAACAACAACCAACAACACGTTTCGAGACCATGCGCAACGACTCATATATGATCGTCCCAACGATTAAGCTGCACGGGGTTGCGTTCACAACTGGCCATCTCGCCTAACCTAGTCGATGGTTTTCATGGAACGACATCATAAAAAACAGAATCGCGAATGCGCCGCTTAGATCTGATTTTTCTTGCCATATGCAGCCACTCCCACAAGTGGTGAATCGCAGCGACGCCACTGCAAGGCGACTCTCAATGGCATTGCTGTGTGTGTGTGAGAGAGAGAGAGAGAGAGAGAGAGAGAGACATCATAAAAAACAGAATCGCGAATGCGCCGCTTAGATCTGATTTTTCTTGCCATATGCAGCCACTCCCACAAGTGGTGAATCGCAGCGACGCCACTGCAAGGCGACTCTCAATGGCATTGCTGTGTGTGTGTGTGTGTGTGTGAGAGAGAGAGAGAGAGAGAGAGAGACATCATAAAAAACAGAATCGCGAATGTGTCGCTTAGATCTGATTTTTCTTGCCATATGCAGCCACTCCCACAAGTGGCGAATCGCAGCGACGCCACTGCAAGGCGACTCTCAATGGCATTGCTGAGAGAGAGAGAGAGAGAGAGAGAGAGAGAGAGAGAGAGAGAGAGGATGGAGGTAAACAATGTAGGGGTGTGTATATAAATTAATTTTTAATAAAAAATTATTACCTAATTTTTTAATGATTAAACTTTCAACCTAATTTTTTAAAATCAATCTTTAAACACTTGTTTTTTATTTATTATTATTATTATTTGTAATTTCCTCTTGAATTAAAATCAAATTGGGCCTAGGATCAATTGAAAAGGAATAAAATTATGATAGAAAGGGAATTATGGCAGAGGGCAACAGAATAAATCCTTTTTTTTCTTTCTTTACAAAAAATCATCAAGACTTTGTGCAATAATTTTGGAATTAATCACACTCTGTCGTCTAATTGTTGGGAGAATTACAATACGCAAAGAAGGAAATGAAGGACATTTGTTGGAACTCGCCTGGCGAATATCAATAATAGTTCAGAGTGAATTTTATTTTGTTTATTCAAATTTCATTCAGTGATATCTTTTAACTTTATTTGTTTTATTTCGACATTACAAGTGATTAAATATTTTTATTTTTATGTTAGGATGGCTACGTAGTTTTTGATTTTTGACATTTACAGGTGTGTCCCCAACTCAGAGTTAAATAAATTTCTTAATATTTATAAATTCTCATAGATCGTATGGAATTTATAGAACCGTTATATAGGCATGATCTCCATAACTATTATGGCCAAAGGACGAGGTATAGTCTCACCAATTTAAATCCCTAATAGTTGTAAATCCAACATTTGATACAAGGAAATGTGAAATTTAATATTAGTGTGTACTTTGTCCATTTTATTTCTCATAATTAAACGTTAACCAAGTTTAACTTAAGCATCAATGTGTATTCGACCACATCCTGTGATGGTAGAGCAGCTATACTCATATTTTTGAAGTATGTCACATAACATTAGACGATGTTAGAACAGAAAATAGTTAATATCTTGACGATAATACACCCTACATTTAAAGTGGTTATATATATGATGTCACGAAACATGCTTCGAACTCTTCATCCACCCTCCCTAATACATTTAACTGAATGAAAAAGTTGACAAAATAGATGATATCATGAAACAAGCTTCGAACTCTCCATTCACCCTCCCTAATACCTTTAATTGAATCAAAAAGTTGCCAAAATAGAGGATAAAAAAAGGTACAAAAGTAATCATTAGAGTGTGTTTCATTGACTTTAATTTCCATGAAAAATATCATTTTTTTCATTCAAATTCCTACTTTTGAGGTATTTGATTGATATTTTTTTTTTCATGAAAAATATTTTTCGACTATGTAATCATATTTCCCTCAAAAACAAGAAATGTGATTTTTTATTTTTTATGTAATTCACTGTCTCTTTATATTTCTATCTACACATCAATAAAAAAATGAACAAGTATAATATTTTTAGGTTGAAAAATAAATCAATCAAACACATTTAATTAATAATTTCCATATAAATAAGTTCTAAACAATTTAATTGTCTAAAATTCGTTTTCTTTTTATGCAAATTTTATATTTGTAATCAAACACACCTGGCTGAGGTGGAAATCTCATCCATATGAACAAAAGCCGTAATCAGGGAAATCATTTTCACGGAGAAATCAGTTTCAATTGGAGAAATAAGTTTGTTACAATTTTTTGTACTGTGAAAGTTAAAATGCTAATTTTAGAGAAAAAAAAAGTTATTAAAAATAAGTTATTCAAATATATTTGGAATTAAATAATTACTTTAAAGCAACTTTTTTTTATGGCTTGCCAAGCATTCTCTAAGATCATTTTCAAAGCATAAAACATGAATTATTGGTGCATGGGACGCTACCAAATAAAGTTTGCTGGACAAGAATTTCACTTTGTGCAACTTAGGTAGACCTCTTTTTTGTACCAATGACGTGGATAACAAATCATGACCTCATAGCATTCACGCAAGCAGGCTTCGACACACTTCGAGGAATTGCTAGTCTAAGGTATTTAAGATTGAGTATGGGATGTACATTAAACGTGAGCCATTAAGGTATTCGAGCCTCTAGACTGTACGAGAATACATAAGAAAACGAAAGAAAATATCATAAAGCCCTTGTGTATTTAAAATTGCATCATGTCTCTAATTACATTAGTTGAGCTTTTATAGTAACGAGAATGAATTGAGAGCCCTTGGATGAGAAAGTGTGTGGCTTCATCTTAACAGTCGAAGCATCCCGTCATAGGCGTCTCAACGGAGGTGATCCAACCGCACCTTCTAGTACTACTACCTTGTTACGACTTCACTCCAGTTACTAGCTTGCAAGGGAATGCTGTTTCCACTGCTGTCTCCACCCGATCAAATGCATCCTCATCTATCTCTATCTCCACTGTTGGATTGAAAGAAGAGATTGCAGAGTGAAGTAAAAGGTAGTCGGTTGCTACTAATAAGAACCTAACATAACATCCATCTGGATCTACTACTTTATATACTTTCCGATCAACTGCTGTTGGTGTTTGCTCTGGTGCTAATCATCTATCATGATTAAGATCGGCAAGTGGAAGAAGGGGCGAAAGCCCGATCAAAAAGAGGTCGTATTGATGACCCATTTTCTATATGTAAACTCTGGTACAAGAATTTTTAGCCATTTCGATAGGGTCTTAACATCTGTTTGCTGCAGATTGTCATGTCAATCGCTTTCTTCATATCTTTTGTAGATCTCTTAGGTTACATGCTCTTAGAAGATGCTCTTCAATGGTTTATGAGGTACACGCTTCGGCAATATGGACTTCAACGTGGGTACTTTAGTTGAAGTGTAACCGCTTAGGCTAGAATGCCTCTGCTTCGCCACTTGTGTGACATGGAGTGTAGGAGTTTACTACGCTTCAACTTTGGCTCCACGTGGACTTTAGGTTGATCCTCGATGGCGAGGTGTAAGATGTAGTCAATAGATCCTAGCCCTACTCGCGTTCACAGAAGCGGCTCCAACACACTTGGACGAACTGCTAGTCTTAGGTATTTAAGATTGAGCCCTTGTTTGATCTACATTATTTTCAAAATATATTTTTCTCTCTTATTTTTAACTACATATTCTTCAATAAAATAATATTACACGTAATCTCAATTTCTTTTTTTTTTATTTTTAACCACACATTCTCTATCAATCTACTATTCCAAAATACATTTTAGGTATAAAAAAATGGGGCTCAAACAGACACTTACTGTGGTGTGTGTATTAGATGTAACCCACTAAGATGTTCAAGCACTGAAGATATACGAGAATATATAAGAAAACGAGAGAAGAAATCATAAAGCTTTTTTTTTATTCAAGTTGTATATTTTCTAGTTACAATAGTTGAGCTTATACTAACGGGAATGTAGTGGAAGCCCTTGGATGAGGAAGTGTGTGGCTTCATCTTAATAGTCAAAGCATCCCATCATAGGCGTCCCATCAAACTTCCTAGGCCATGCTGCATTTAACGTATTCTAAAAAGGTAGCCGCTCTATGGCCTAGGTCGGAGCACCTATGTAGTAGGCTGATAGGACTTGACATCTGTTTGATGCAAGTTGTCATGTCAATCAATTTCTTCAGTGGTTTGTGATGTACACGCTTTGGAAATATGGACTTCGACGTAAATACTTTAGTTGAAGTGTAACGACTTCGGCCAGAATGCCTCCGCTTCGCCACTTATTGGCATTAAGTGTGGATCTTTACTGTGCTTCTACTTGTACTCCACGTGGGACACCACGTGGATTTCAGGTTGAGTCTTGGGCTCCACGTGGATTTAATCTCGATGACGAGGTATAACTTGTATATATTTTTGATTGTCAAATGCACTATACAATATGCATGCTACCCTACCAAAATTTTTGGCATGATCTTTGTATGTATATAAGCACAATGGTTTATGTTACCCCTTTTGTATTTCACACAAGTCAATTTTGTTCAACAACACCACTATCACATGGGTTCTAAGGCAATCCATGCGTGTTTCCGATGTACTTTTTATTAAAGCTACGTTTCGCTCATAAAAATGAGTGATTATCTATCTACAATATATAAAAAGGAAACTTCGAAGAGAGACTTTTGAATACCAACTTTACCCTTAAATATTTAGCTATATGTTCAATATATCCTTACTCCTTATTCAATTATCACAATTTACATTAATAACATTAATTCATATATTAAGCTGTTATTTTAATTATCTTATAGTATTCATCCTTAAATTATTAATTTACTATTATTATTTAACATTTGAATGCTGTTTTTAATTTTGAAACTATTATTCATTAGTGTTAAATGAATGGTAAGGTTTTTAAATCCATAATTGCAATCTTTAAATCTTTTATTAATCAAATACATAATTACAGTAAAATTAATTTCTCATTGTGAAAATATTTTAAATAATTCATTCATTAGGTTATACTTCAACTTATATTATAATATTCACTCTTAGATCATAATATACAATTATTACTTATCATTAGAAACTTATTGATTTGATTTTTTTTCCTTTTTTTTTTAAAAGTTGAAACATTTTATAATAAATGTGAAAAATAGTATAAGTCAATTTACAAGTTTTGAACTAGAATATATAGCTATCAAAATCATATTTATGATGCCGTTTATTTTTTATTGCTTTATTTACAAGTTTGATTGGATTTTATGAAATGAATGATAAAAGTTGTACCTCCATATATGATTATATATTTTGACTTTTTTAATGATATTCAATGATTAATGGACATTCTTTTCCCTTATTTTTGTAACTCCTCAAATGCGTCATGCCGTGAATACTACTAGTACGAGTTACAATAAGGTCCAATGTCAAATCAAAGCTTCTCTTAGCTAGCTAGACGACTACTACAATAGCTTGATTATTATCAAAAACACCAATCGCAAATTAGATCAGAGCAATATCAAGGAATTGTCGACGCGGTGAAAAATAGTATAAGTCATTTACAAGTTTTGAACTAGAATATATAGCTATCAAAATCATATTCATGATGCAGTTTATTTTTTATTGCTTTATTTACAAGTTTGATTGGATTTTATGAAATGAATGATAAAAGTTGTACCTCCATATATGACATTATAAAAATTGAATTTTATATATTTTGACTTTTTTAATGATATTCAATGATTAATGGACATTCTTTTCCCTTATTTTTGTAACTCCTCAAATGCGTCATGCCGTGAATACTACTAGTACGAGTTACAATAAGGTCCAATGTCAAATCAAAGCTTCTCTTAGCTAGCTAGACGACTACTACAATAGCTTGATTATTATCAAAAACACCAATCGCAAATTAGATCAAAGCAATATCAAGGAATTGTCGACGCGGTGATTATAGGAGAGAATGGGAGATAAAGTTGGAAAAAATAGTAGTCATACCGTCTTCATTCATTGAAAGATCTAGGGATATGAGTAGCCATTTTTTAGATGCTATGGCATTGGTGCAAAAATTTAGTAAATCTGTCTTTTTATAATAATGACATGCAATGTAGAATTGTATGAAATAAAAATATAACGTAAAGAATGACAAAGACAAACCAGATTTAACATCAAGAATCTTTAAAGGTGAATTAATGGATTTGAAAGACCAGATTTAAAAAAATATATATATTTGGCAAGGTTGTTGCTTATGTATATGTCATTGGGTTTTAAAAAAAGAGGTCTACCATATATCCACATATTGATAATATTGCAAAGTGATAACAATATCACAAGTGTTGACCACCATGACAAGTGTGTTCGTGTAAAAATTTTGTTTTTGATAACTGGTGGGGGTTGCTTAAAAACCATATCTGTTGTTGCAGCATAACTGTTATAGTAACATTGAAATATGCTATGGATTGTAAGTTACTAGATATTTATATAACTATATCTACAAAGGTCATGACAGAGAACCTGTCTATATTTCACAAGATGATGATACTAACATCCTACATAAAATACAAGAGTTTCAGAATGGGTTTCTGTACAAGAAACTTTATGGAGAATATATGACTTTTGATTGAACAAAATGACTCCATTAGTAATAAACCTACATCTTATCTTCATTTGGTAGAGGAAATAGTGTCTCAGCATACTCTCTACTCTCCAAAAGTCATCGGTGTAATAAGGAGAGCATAATGTTCTCACTCCAAAGCCTCTATACATAGCTACTGCAACTGCATGCTCATATAAAATACTCTCCAATTGAAATTGATTACAAGCGCGGTGTTATCAGTTAAGTCCACCATGTATACGATATTACATGCACATTTCAGGGAAAAGTGCAACTCATTCAGTAGATTCACATTCAACCTCCTCACAACCTCTACAACATTAAAAAATTTATCTTCTTGAGTCAGTGCTAATACGCTCGTGCAACTCTGTGATTCCGCACATCTATCGTGAGACCATTGCTACAACTTGTTACAATGTAATTGAGATGGAAAAGAAATCCTAAATTCATTGAAAGGATAATACACATATATATACAAAAGATAGGAAACTATCTAAGGAAACTATACAATTTAAGGAAACTATACAATTTAGGAAACTTTAATTAAGCCTATAATTAAGCTAATTTGTATAACACTCCCCCTCAAGTTGGAGCATAGATATTAATCATGCCCAACTTGTTACAAAGATAATCAACCCGAACCCCATTTAGAGCTTTTGTGAAAATATCCCCTAATTGTTCTCCAGTTTTCACATACCCTGTAAAAATCAAACCTTGCTGAATTTTCTCCCGAACAAAATGACAATCAATTTCAATGTGCTTAGTTCGCTCATGAAACACAGGATTGGATGCAATATGAAGGGCAGCTTGGTTATCACACCACACTTTTGCTGGAACTGCAGTTTTGAGACCTATTTCTATTAAGAGCTGATATATCCACATTATCTCACACACAGACTGTGCCATAGCCCTATATTCTGACTCTGCACTCGATCGCGACACAACGTTCTACTTCTTACTCTTCCAAGAGACCAAATTTCCTCCAACGAAAACACAATAACCTGATGTGGACCTTCTATCGATTTTGGAACCTGCCCAATCTGCATCTGAAAAACATTCAATATGAGTGTGCCCATGATTTGAATACAAGATACCACGTCCGAGTGCTCCTTTCAAATAACACAAAATCTGTTCTAACGCTGCCCAATGATGAACTGTTGGAGATGACAGAAACTGACTAACAACACTAACAGAATATGCAATATCTGGACGAGTCACTGTAAGATAATTAAGCTTTCCAACCAATCTTCTATATCTCTCAGGATTTTCAATTAGTTCTCCATCTCCTGTAAGGTGCATGTTTGGAGTCATTGGAGCACTACAAGGCTTTGCCCCCAATTTTCCCGTTTCAGTTAACAAGTCAAGGACATATTTTCTCTGAGATAAAAAGATACCTTTTTTTACTTCTTGTGACTTCAACACCCAAGAAATCCTTTAGCATCCCTAAGTCTTTTGTGTGAAACTGAGTATGAAGAAAAACCTTAAGAGATGAGATTCCCGTAGCATCACTTCCAGTAATAACTGTCATCCACGTACACAACTAAAAGAATGATACCAGCTTTCGATTGTTTGTAGAACACAGAATGGTTGGACTTGCTTTTCATCATACCAAACTTTTCAACAGCCTGACTAAATTTTCCAAACCAAACACGAGGACTTTGTTTTAAACCATACAGAGATTTTCGAAGGCGACAAACTCGCCCAGACTCCCCCTAAGCAACAAAACCAGGAGGTTGCTCCATATACACCTCCTCCTGAAGATCACCATGAAGAAAAACATTATTGATATCAAGTTGATGCAAAGGCCAATGATGAGTAGCTGCCATAGAAATAAACAACCGAACAGATGTCAGTTTAGCGACAGGAAAAAAAATGTCAGAATAGTCCACTCCATAGGTTTGAGCATATCCCTTAGCGACAAGACGGGCTTTTAATCGAGCAACTGACCCATCTGAATTTACCTTAACTGTGAACGTCCATTTGCATCCTATAGCTCGTTTCCCTGAAGGTAAATCGACCAAGTCCCAAGTACCATTGTCATCTAAAACATTCATTTCCTCTATCATTGCATGATGCCAACCAGGATGAGATATGGCCTCATGAACAGTTTTAGGAATAGAAATAGAATCAAGAGATGCAATAAAGGAATAAGAGGATGACGACAAGCAATGATAAGAAACAAAAGAAGAAATAGGATAAGTACATTGGCGTTTACCTTTGCGTAACGCAATAGGAAGATCATCGCTCGAGACTGGATCTGATAACGAAGAAGAAGGTGCAGGACATGAATCAGGAGCTTTGTGCCTGGAGTAGACGTGAATAATAGGAGGTTTGACAGGAGCTGGTTCTGAGACAAATTCGGAGGATGTGATAGAATAGACTAACAAATCATCATCCTCTCCCTGACGTGCGGGAGGGGGAGAAGACGGAAAATATGGTGTGTTTTCCATGAAAGTAACATCAATTGAGATAAGATATTTGTTAAGACTGGGACAATAACATCTATAACCTTTCTGAAGAAGAGAATAACCAAGGAAGACACACTTCAGAGACTTGGGATCTAATTTTGTAAGATGCGGACGAACATCCCGAACAAAACAAGTGCTACCAAATATTCTAGGATCAACAGGAAACAATGTCTTCTTAGGAAAAAGGATTTTGTAAGGGACCTCACCACGAAGAACAGATGATGGCATGCGATTAATTAGAAAACACGCGGTAGAAACTGCATCGGCCCAAAAGGATTTAGGAACATTCATTTGAAATAATAGAGCTCGTGCAGTTTCAAGAAGGTGTCTGTTCTTACGTTCTGCCACTCCATTTTGAGATGGAGTATCAACACAAGAAGTTTCATGAAGCATGTCATTCTGAACCATATAAGATTGAAATAAAGCAGATGTATATTCCTTGGCATTATCGCTTCGCAAAGTACGGATCGAAACATTAAATTGAGTTTTAATCTCAGCACAAAATGCACAAAAAAGAAAAAACAACTCAGAACGACTTCTCATTAAATATAACCAAGTGACACGAGAATAATCATCCACAAAAGTAACAAAATACTTAAATCCAGGTTTAGACAAAATAGGGCACGGACCCCAAACATCAGAATGAACTAATTCGAAAGGAACACTAGCACGTTTATTGACTCTAGGACTCGAACTAAGACGATGGTGTTTTGCAAACTGACACGACTCACAATCTAATGAAGACACCTTACTAAACTGTGGACAAAGCTTCTTGAGCAAAGGAAGAGATGGATGACCCAATCTACAATGTGCTTCGAATGGAGACATTACACCCGAGCAAGCAACAGACTTAGGTATTGATGTGTCAAGAATGTAGAGGCCTCCAGACTCATGCCCTTTACCAATAATCTTCTTCGTCATAAGATCCTAAAATAAGCAATGATCAGGAAAAAATGAGATGCAACAGTTAAGATTACGAGTAAGCTGGCTTACAGAAATCAAATTAAATGATAAATTAGGTAAATGTAAGATAGACGACAGAGGAAGTAGAGGGGTAGGAGTAATCGTGCTAGACCCACGAACACAAGATGGTGACCCATCAGCTAGAGTAACGGTAGAAGTGGAAGTGTGGGATCGAAAAGTAGAAAAGAGACCTGAATTACCTGTCATATGATCTGTGGCACCAGAATCAATGACCCATTTGGAGGATGAGGAAAGAAGGCACGCATTTGGTTTACCTGAATCAGCAATAGCAGCCAAGTTTCAAGCCCTTGTGAGCCTCTTCCTTTGTTTCCACTCTGATTGGTTGATCGTCCAGGCCCATAATTATTATTTCGACTTACCAAAGCACCATTAAGTTGAACCGACGGAGTACCTTCTGTGCGGAGTACTCGACTAAATACTTCATGTAAGATGATATCTCAGAACCAGAAAGAACCTGTGACTTAGCAGTCTCAAAGTCAGAGGGAAGGCCAGCAAGGAAACTCATGATAGCCATTTGCTCTCGTTGGCGTTGCTGAACCTTCACATCAGGGCTAAAGGGCAATAACATATTAAGCTCCTCATAAGTCTTCTTAAATGCCATAAAATAATTTGTAAGTGACTGATCTTATTTTTCTGTACGGTAAAATGCTTTGCACACCTCATACACACGAGAAATGTTCCATTTACCAGAATACAAGAAATCCAAATAATCCATCAACTCTTTAACAAATTCACAGTGATTGATCAAGCCAATTACCTCACTATCAATTAGAGTTCTGAATTTGCAGGAATAAGCGAGCATCCTCTCTAAGCCAAGTCTGCTTTGAATCATCTATAGGAGGATCGTCAGTCAAGTGAGTATCTTTGTCGATACTCCGTAGATAAAGGCGAACGGTTTTGCTCCAATCCAAATAATTCAAGTCATTCAACTTATGGTCCGTAATTTTAGACATCACCGGAATCACATCAGACACGGCCACAGATTTCTTTTCTTCCATATTGTCAAATATCAACCAAAGAACGAGCACAAATACACAATAAAGTCAGAATAGTTGACAAATCCAAACCCGTCCCAAAAAATAGATCACACACCGAGCCAAATAATTAGGTGTTGACCCAAGCAGGTAGTAAAACGTGTTGTGAACGTCGAGAAGAGCAGAACGGCGCAAAAATAACCAAATTCCAGACAAGTGGTGGTCGGAGCAGATTCTTCATACGGCCGTGAGACCCAAAGGAGGTCGGAAGTTGGAGAAATCAAGAAACCCTAGCCGCGCGGTACTGTTCACGGATCTGAAAATTTTTATTTTATTTTTTTTTCAGAAATTTCAGCGAGACTCTGATACCATGTAATTGAGATGGAAAAGAAATCCTAAATTCATTGAAAGGATGATACACATATATATACAAAAGATAGGAAACTATCTAAGGAAACTATACAATCTAAGGAAACTATACAATTTATGAAACTTTAATTAAGCCTATAATTAAGTTAATTTGTATAACATTAATTATTGCGGGAATTGGTAACTCTTGATCTTTCTTGAATAATGCATTGAGAAACTCAGCATTGTTGACGTCATAATATTGTATCGACGTCCTTAAAAATGTAACCGGCCTCAATGTTCAATCCCCAATTTTGTAAGATACTCCCATGTTTTGAAAGATTTATTTCCTATTTCTACCATGTACTTATTATATTCTTCAACACTGTAAGTTTCGATTACTCTCGTGAACAATAAAACGATGCCTTTGTCCCGATACCTAGTCTACATGTTGCCTTGTATATAGTACATGCAATACACATTATATGCCTCGGGAAAAACTTATGCGATACCATTTATTATAGATGGTTCCTGATGGGTTACAAAGGTAAGGTCCTCAACTTCCCCCAATTACTTCTCTCAACTTTGTGAAGAACTGACGCATCGACAAATCATTCTCGTTATCGACTATGCCGAATGCAAGAAAGTAAATTTGGATGTTGGCATCTTTACATGTAGCAACGATCAACTTGCCTTCGTATCTAGATTTTAGAGTTGTACTATCGACTATAATTAGGGTCTCATCGCATTTCGAAATTCCCGAATGCATTGTCCAAGAGTCAGGAAAAAAAATGTAAATCAATTCTCGCCTTCCATCTCAATAAAAATATAGAGCAAAGATTAGTTATCCCCATATTATGGCAATACCTGGCTAATTTAGTAGAGCTCTCCTCGATCGAGCCTATTAATCCTCCAACGCACATTCTTTAGCCTTTCAGATCTTTTGGTAGCTCAGACCATTTCATACTCTCGACAAACGTTGTTAATGATGTCTGAATGTTTATAGATCGTTCATGGATCCTGATACTTGTGCATTATCGTCGACCAATAAACCATCTCGGGCCTGCTTGTGATCATTTGATGAATTCCCACTTCACAAGTATGTTTCCGTGTATACTGGCAAACTACAAATAATTCATTCATGTCCATCTTCATCGCTCGCAAATGTCAACGACAACTGTCGTCGACGTAGATAATCGTAAACAATTACATGTTTGATTTCTTTACTTTGAACCCAAAGTTATATTTTAGTGCAATTCGACGCGCAGCTTCTTGCAAATCTTTCTTTGTTTCAAATAGTTGCTTAACATATAAATTCTCATCATCAGGAACTACACGCAAAGAATTAGACGGTGGTACACTCAATCCACGCTTGCGCGTCCGTCCCACCCATGTTTGTGACGGGATAAATCAATCAAATTCTCATTGTAAATTCATTTTCATTCTCGTGTCGTGAACTACCGATGGAATTTTGTGCGTTATAGCGAGATCACGATGAGGAACAACTGTTTCGGAAATAACCACATTATCCTCACAAGTTATCTCTACTGTGTCCCTAAAATCATTGACATTGTGATCCCTTTCATCCGAATCTTTGTGTTCACCTTCGATGACATTCTTCCTCACTGAAGTCACACAAAAGATGAGTAGTGTGCATTTTGTTCAATTCAAATAGATAATTCACTTCAATATCAGACGCAACCTTTATGGGTGGAATCAGAATGGATGAATGCTCGTTGAATTGAAATCTTAATTCCATATCATGTTGTGAGGGATAGACTTTCAGCTTGTTTTTTTAAATTATGGTACATTTTCGTATATAATGTATTTGATGTTATGGAATTTGGAATACCACCACGTATATCACTCATCAATTTCCATACCCATGGATCTTTTTTCATCCAATTTGAAATCACAAAAGTAACAAACTAAGATTACAATCATATCTGAATGATGAAACGTAATTTTTAATTAAGGAAAAAATAGTTGAAAAATCGACTTAATCATTGGACAATATAATTAAAAAAGTCCTTACAACCATATGTTAATAACTATCTGTTACAATTGTTAACATCCGGTTGCATAACGCTTTTAAAATTATTGTCATGAATATATATGCAGATGAATTTTTTCTTGTTTATGCTTAAAAAAATATAGACCTGTTTAGAAAATTATCTACATGTTAATCTATATCGAAATAAGATTTATCGAATAAAAACGTATACTAATTTAACGAAAACGATATTAAACATATATAAATGTACTTATCGATTTGAAGTGATAGATATTAAAAAAAAATTGTTCAGCGTTTGATCAATTCCTAAAATTTTTAGGTTGAAGTAAATGAAGAATGAGAGAGATTTTATCTATATTGAAATAAACAGACAAAAAAAAATTATTTGATTTTGAGATTTTAAGGGAGAAGTGTTAAAATTTTACTTATGAACTAGACGAGTAATATTGTCTTTTAATTAAAATAATATTTTATAATTAATTATTTATTTTAAGGGCATCTCTCTAACGTTCAAAAAAAATATATATGTAATTGTTAGATTTCAGAACGAAAATTAGGGGTTTGATCCCGTCAATTTTGAAAGTATCACCTTCCACGAGTCCAATCCTCACTTCCATATTACACTCAAATTTCACCTCCTGCTGTGCCCCCACTCTTTCGTGTTCCTCCTTCAATTCAGGGAGTTAACTTGCTAACTCAACAAATATACGATTCCTTAAGGTTTGTGGAGCCCTTTTTTTGCTTGATATTGATGGAGAATCTGGGCCTTGCTTCATCCTCCAAATTTGTGCTGGGTCTTTCCCCAAATCCCAGGAAAACAATTCTCTCTAATAAACCCTTTTTGGATCTTCCAAATTTACTCAAAAGAACCAGTAAAAACGGCAGGTCCACCAAAGAAAAATCTTCATTTTCAGCTGTTTCTTTACTTCAGGGCTACAAAACCACCAAAACTATAGGTAAAATCACTTATTGACTCCTATATCTCAAATTTATGTATTACTGTTTTCGTCTTTTACTAAATGTACAATCTATATATATTTAATATTTAAAATAATTAGTGATTTTTTATCAGTATATGAACGTATAGGCTTGCTTTTAGTAAATATGCAACTTTTATTATTGATTTTATTCCCATGGCTGTTTTTATATGTTTACATATATTAATATATGCACGTATATGTTTGTTTTTGTTAAAGACGTAATCTTTATTATTTGTATGTGTGTTAAATTGTATGTTTACTGAGGTCAATTTCTGTTTGTAGAAATGTTTAGTTCACACTGGTGCTTTTGTTCCCTCTGTGTATTCCATGGATGAATTTTTCTGTTTACCATATTAATTCTGTGTTCTACAATAGATTGGATCTCCCCTTCAGATTAGAGTGAGTTGAAAACATCTATAAAGCTATAAGTTAAGAAAAACATTTCTGAAAAAATATTTCCATTTGGGAAGAATTTATAAACGGTTTAATTATAAATGGATAGAAATGAGTGTTGGATAAGTAGATAGTACTTATGGATCCATTGGAATTTGTAGTTGAAAATGAAGTTTGATCATTTATGAATAATATATAAATTTTGCCAAACAGAGACTAGGTTTTAGGTTTATTACATTTTAGGATAGCACACCTGTTTCATGGTGTCCTGGAGACTTGATGGGCTGTATTGATATTATAGTGCCTAGAGAATGTTGTGTCTCTATCATGGTGGGCTTGGTAATAACATCACTGTAGTGGTTGTGATAGTCTCAAAACATTACTTTGGGAGTGTCATTGCAGGTGACTTTTGGGGAAGATGTTTTTGAACACACAGATAATCTATCTCCGTTTGCATAAGAAGAGGCAGATCAAATTGGGTGCAACTCTAGTATGCGTAAGGAAAAAAAATGTCTTCACACTAGTGTAGGGATAAATTTTTCCAGAGTTATTGGAATAAAATGGATATGACACACCCAAAATCATTGAAAACCTAGCTTTAAGACCATATAAAGCATCCAGCTCAACAATTTACTAGGTGCCCTACGTAACAATATTATGAGGAATGGTCAATGAGGGTGTAGGTAACAATAAAAAGAGTTGGACACGAGCCAATGTCCTGTTGATGATATCTTCTAATGATTTCTTGTGAGTACCAACGTAAATAATAATAATGTCCCTTCTGTAATACATTAAACGGACTGTATGGTAAGGGTAGAAATGATGCATCCTCCATAGAGAACCAACACTTATATTGCCAGGTTTCTGGATTTAGGGATTGAGCACTGCCACTGCTATCACTCCAAAGATAATGGTTGGATTGGAATTTACGACGAAGTCTCTTGCTTAAGTTAAATCAATGGGGCCTATATACCTAATACCTTTGAATACATGCTCTATCTTAATGAGCATACCTGGTTTTCTCTTTACTCATATTCTGTTAATATTTTCTTCGATTTGGTTTGGGTTTCACTCTATTGAGATTCTCTAATGTTAGGCATTGGAATCTTTGCACAAATGGTGAAAAGTTGGAGGAGATTGGGATAGGGATAAGGGTTTGTTAATATTTCTTTTCGTTGTGACAACCAAAAGAGAAATGATGTGAAATGGTAATTAGCTACATAGAGCACTCAACCCTCAAACATAATAGTCGGGATTATGAATGTCCATTTGAAAAGGTTCTTTCTGGACCTGCATGGCATGTGATAACGAATTTAAGAATAGAGGTTAATGTGTTGGTTAGTTTGGTTCATGTTCATTGGTGCTAGTTTGTCTATGCTTAGGTAAATTTATTTTCTGTGATAATAGTTTTGTTTCTGAAATGGAGGAAGGCACATCTAGATCCTGGGTTATTTAGTTCTTTGAGCAATTTCTCCACATACAATTATAATGACATCAGCTTTATTGCCAATGACTATTTTTTTTGGCTTTAGAGCATGCTTGGCTAAGTTTTAAAATAAATAATCTTTTTATTGCTCGAACGTGGAAATAAGTACATTATTTTGAGAGTAACGTAAGAGACACTTGCAAAATAAGAAACCTTTTACTTAACAATAAGAAAAGTAAGTTATCCAAAAATGCTTGGTAACAAAAGTAACTTGTAAGTTTAGCCATACACGCTTTTAGTGATTTCTCTTCTCTAAGAGTACATATTATATAAAATAGTAGCCATCACTTTTCAATAAAATATGTTTTCACTCTTTCTCCTTGTACTCGTGACTTCTCTTAGCAAAGGATTTGATGTTTTATCATTCATTTCTTCTATTCTGCAGTGTCTTCTTCTACGGTTGCTCATCCTTTTCTTCTGATCCTCATGCAGTGTTGGAGAAAGTGGGGAGGGACTGTTTTGCAAGCACTACTACGTCAAGTAGCCAAGAAACATCTTCAGTTGGTGTAAATCCACAGCTTTCCGTGCCTCCTCCATCTTCTCAAGTGTAATTATCTCGCACATCATCTTAATCTACATTTCTGGTGATATTGTTCCTGTCAACAAGTTTTCACTAACTAGACTGACGTGTCAACAATTCCACTTTTCAAACTAATAGACATGGACAGAGTGACTCAGTGTTTTCCTCCGTTTTGTTCCTATATGTAGTGTGATTATGGAAGTAGGTTTATTACCAATGATAGTATTGGATCTTAGTTATTCTCGGATATTAACATGTTGCATGACACTCCTCACTCAAAATAGGGGGTCACCTCTCTTCTGGATTGGAGTTGGCGTTGGCCTCTCAGCACTCTTTTCATGGGTATGTAAGAGGACACTGCTTGTTATTTCTTCTTAAAACTCTTGGTTCTTAAAATCATTCTCATTTTTCTACTTCATGGAAGATTTCTTATATTTCTTTCTTACCATTTTCGTTACATTGCAGGTGGCTACATACCTAAAGGCAAGTAACTTCTTCCCCTGAGCTAATTGTGCTTCATAATTTTTCTTCTTGTTGCATATTTCTTTCAGTTTTTGAAAAACTAGTTGATATGGCTGGGACTTTATTTTCATAATTCATCAAGTAGCATCTAGAGTATTTTATCTTGTAAGGTTAAATCAGATTTAAACTTCCCATGGATCTACTAAATGTTTGCCAGGATGTCTTTCCCTGAAAGATTAGTTGTATAGGCTTTTAGCTAACGCCAAGTATTTTTCAAGATCTCAATAAGTTATTTCTTTTTAGTTGGGCAAATCTTTAACCCTCGTGACTGATCTTTAGATTGTTGAACAAATGATGATCTGTTACCCTTATTGTTGTCGTGTTGTCAGCTTTAACGAAGACTTCATATCAATAATGATGTTTGTTTGCTGGTGCATAAATTTTTCCAATGGAAACAAGCCTGCCAACAATTTCAAATGCAATTATTAACAGTTACGTACTAAGTCCCTGTTTGGTACCGATTAAAATCTAGATTTTAATCTAAGTCAAAGTCAACAATTAATTTTAACCACACATTTCATCAACTTCAATCAAAATCTACTAAAAATCTGATTTTAATCCCCACCAAACAAGGGCTAAATTCAAAGAAAGTGTGGTTGATAAATGAGTTAGACATAAAGTTGTATGGAAGTATGGTGGATCTAGGTTTTCGGTTACCAGAAAAGATCCAACTTAAAATTTCTTCTTCCGAAATTTCAGATTTTATCAAGTTGTTGGTTCCAAGAACTTTGTCCCTAAGACAAATTTGAAATCATCTAGGGGTGCCACGGTTAAATTATTCGTCTTTTGACATTATTGGTATCTTTGTACTTTGTTTTTTTAGCTCAGAAATTTGAAGTTACTGTTCTTTTAAATTTGAGACAGTGGTACCTAATTGGTCTCCATCTCATGTACGAGAACCCAAATAATATTTGTAGTTTCTGGGACAAGAATGATTGATGGTCTAACTAATGAGTTATTGAAAAATATGTAATTTTTGAGGCTCATCAAACTGTTGCTTATGGGTAGCTGCAAAGCTTCAATTCTCAGTACTCACTGTAGTTTTTTGTATATATCTGGTTATGTTGATGGTGTGGACAAATGCATAGCATGGAGGATTTATCATGTGATCGTCCAAGGATTTTTTAAGATGGAAATCTTGCATATCAGAACAAACTATTGACATGATTGCACCAAAACTGGGTCATGTCAGCTCAGCATAACAAAAACTGCTTGTACTTTGTAGCATAAGATGTACTTACCTTTTTGGGAACAACTTAAAGTAATTATACTGCACTTTTACTACTAGGTGTCTTCACACGTTGAATAAGCAGGATTTCTCTGGAAAACGTATGTGAAGAAAAGAAAATAACTCATTGATGCAAGGCCACCAAATGAGCTTATGCTTGAAATGAGTTTGGTCCGAGCTGTCTCTCCCGTTTTTCCATCACCTTGTAAAGTGAAGTTTGAATGGATAATGTTCTAGAGTAAGGGATAGAATATTAGAATTTGACCTCATTGAGGTGCGCCTGTAAAGGATTTTTCTGTTCATTTGTGTGGTTATTTCAGCCCAAGTTGGTTGCTACTTGACTATTAATAGATGCAATAGGTTTAATATGGAAGACAGGTGCATCAATGGATTAATATGTGGCATGCAATGCATTCACTGATGCATTGACGGGAGTTTGTAGAGACTCATTTATATGGTATAACACAAGTTTGCATTATTTAATTGCAATGATGGCATTGAAAGATAGGACAAGACAACTTGCTTTTTATTATCAAGGACTTATTTGATCTGGAGAAATGTGTGATGCTTGTTTGTCTAGGATGGGGTTAATTATTTCTGTTGAGATCTGGTGGGAAGGGATTGCTTTGATGCTTTGTAATGCTTGATGACAATTGTAATGGTCCATTTGTGCATCTTATTTAAAACAATAAATAGTCTAATGGATTTTTCAGTCTTAACATAATAGTGAGTTTTTGGATCAAATTCACGTTCATCTTTATGACATGCATATTTACCAATTCAATAACTTTGATATTACTGGAATCGGTAAAATTTTGGTTTCTTTCCATGTCTCTGACATATCTGCAAATATCTCATTCACGCAGAATATTGCTATGCAACAAGCTTTCAAGACATTGATGGGACAGATGAATACTCAAAATAATCAATTCGGCAATGCTGCCTTTTCGCCTGGGTCACCTTTCCCATTTCCCCCGCCCGGATACCCAACATCAGATGCAACTACAACTTCAACACCTGTTGCATCTCAACCTGTAACTGTTGATGTACCTGCAACCAAAGTGGAGGACCCTCCATCTGCAGCTGTCAAAGAGACTGTAGAACCAGAGAAGGGACCAAAGAAATATGGTATTTATGGATTACTTTCTGTTGCTAACATTACTATTGTTACGTTAAACAGTCATTCTTATACTTCCAACAAGAGGAAACGAAAAGCTTCCTTTTTGCTTCGTTAGTGGGTGGGTCGTTTCTTATTATTTTTGCTTCCAAGTAACAGCCTCTTTCAATTTTTCTGCCATTGACATTATCCAGATACCCAATTCTTTTGGTGGGATGAAATTGAGGGGGCTAGTATTGAGGTTTTATTGCACTATTTGGATCTGAATCGCTTTCGTTGTCATCTCCATCTTTTTTTGCAGCTTTTGTAGATGTTTCCCCTGAAGAAACATTCAAGAAAAGTGCTTTTATGAATTATGAAGAATCGATACAGACAGATGCATTGAAGGATCCCGAGTCTTTCCAGCAAGTAAGTTGAACTCTCATCTGTGGATGCTGTTATGATTTGTGATAAAATTATCGTCATTGTAATTATTTGAACATCTCCAAAGGTTTTTGATAATGGATCTGCTTCAAAGCAAGGAACTGGTTTTTCAGAAGGTCCTTCCACCAGTAAGTTGGGAAATGTCATTTATCATCATTATAGTAATCGTGTTTGCAATATTTATCCAGTTGACAATGCAGACCCCGTAATATGCAGTTCTTTCGCTTTGTGGAGACTGATTTTAATTTTTTACAGTTCAATAAGCCTGATTTATGTTACTGCATATTATTTTTGTTATTTGATGAATATTTGTTCGTGCTGGATTTTGCTAATTTTCTTTGTATACTCCTATTTTCGATTGATCTTACGGTTGTTTTGAAGAAAAATTAAGGATGTTCATAGAGTACACATTAGTCACATACCACTGGAAATTAAAATTCTATGCTTATCACTATGTGCCAATAAATTAAAGGTGGATTTGTGTGCATACAAATTCTGTTAGTGCCCTCAACGGATGTGAAGGTCTATCAAACTAAGTACTCATCATATCATATATGAAGAAGGATGCTGTATCAACTGTTGTTGTCTAATGTAGGAGTGTATTTGATAATGTTATGCCTGCGTTTGTCCTCGAAAAAACGCCCTTTTGAATTTACACTTGTTTGATATTAATGTGAGCTGATTTTGCCTTCTTTCTTTGAGTTTGAGAGAATGATCTTTATTATTTTTATTTTTTTTAAAGCGCGTTCTTGGTAATGTAAGAATTATGTCCTTTTCTCATGTCACAGTATTTTTTATCTAAATATTTTAGTCCATGTTTGGTTGGCGATTAAATTAAAATTGAAGTGATTAAGCCCGTGTTTGAAACCCATTTTCTTGCGAGATTTCTCATTCTTCTACAGTTTTATTTTCAAATTTCGTGGGACCCATGTACGAATTCTATCAAATTCTATCAATTTCCGTCAGAGGATGTTCCCTTCCCACTTGCAAACTGACATTCTGAATCCGTTTAATTTGTTGATTCCAATATTGCCATTCCCATATTTTTGTGTTAGGTTGAAAAAGGTGAGGGTATTTGTGGAAAATTACAATTATTAGATGAGGGCAAAATCGGAAGGAAATTTCAAATGGGAATATGGGATTCTGGCATTCTGACAGATTTTCAGTTCTTGTCTGCCTATACTGTAGAAAAATGAGAAATCTTGAAAAAAAATGGGTGTCAAACGGAGGCTAAAAGGTTTAGGTCTTATGGAATGTCTGGGTAAGCAAGTAGTAGTTATGGGTCTTATGAGATGTGTTGATAAAAGGTAGGTTTGGCAAAAAAGTGATTATAAATTAATCACCTACCAATCATGCACTTAGTTTGCATTACATCTTGTAATTGGATATAGGATGGTTGTTATGCATTGAGTCTGACTATGCTATTCTTGGTATATTCATTGTTTCTCATACATTTGTGTTTACTGACTATAAGTGCTTGTTTGGTACATAATAGCAGTCAAGACTAACACTGTAATGGACAATATTTTAATTTCTTTTCCATCGTTATAGGGTCCAATGCTATCAAATCCTTCCCACAAAACGTGATGTAGTTGTAATCCATTTTTGGGGAGTGGGTTCATTTATTTAACAGTTTTGACTTAAATGAGCCCAAATTATTTTTTTTCTTGTAATCGGCAGAACAAACAAATCCCCTCTTGTCAGTGGAAGCTTTGGAGAAAATGATGGACGATCCAACGGTACAAAAAATGGTTTATCCGTAAGAAAACCTTCAACTTTATTTTATATTTCTCAATACCATAGTTTATATGTCATCATTCACACATCTTGGTTATTTATGTTTACAGTGAAATGATGTTCGATTAAGCATGTGATACGTGAATAATGACATGTTTTCTCCTCAAGGAAGTGGCTTAGAATTCATTATTTTCATTCATTCTTTCTTTCGCAAACTATGTAGTTTAGAATTCCCTTTCCCAATTTAACCTCATTTTCTATGGAGTAGTAAAGAATTTATACTCTGAATTGAAAAATGCTCGTCATAGCCAAAGGATGAATGCCATCCAAAATTTTGTAGATAGATTAACTGAAAAAGAAGATACTACTAAAGACGAGTGCAAAAACAGTCATTTTTAATCAAACCCTTTCTAAAATCTATGTTTGGTCGTTGCCTACAAAATAATATTGCTTCTGGGTTATGGCTTTTGGAAGTTTATGAAAAAATAACCTTAAATAGTAGAGCAGACTTGAGCAGAATTGAATAGTGTTGGATAGTATTAAGGAAGTAAAAGTAATGTATAATATAGTTGAACAAGGACGAGATTGAGAAAGAAATAGGAAGAGATAAGAGAGAGAGAAGAGGGAGGGATGGATGGATGGAATAAAAATAATTTAGAGGATGGAAAATATCCATTTTATCCAATATCAAACTATACCTTTATAGAGTTTAAAATGGTCTAATTAGAACATTACTAAAAAATCTATTAAATCAAACTCTAATTATGTTTCCTAAAATAAGCATCCAATTTGGAAAGCAAACAATTAATAAAATACTAAAAAATTTATTAAATAAAACCTTAATTACATTTCCTAAATTGCGTATTTAATTTTGGAAAGTAAATTAAATAATATTTCTACTAAGATTCCCATCATTTGCAAATTGACGTAGAACACAATTGAATAAGAACAAGACTGAGAAAGAGGAAGAGGAAGAGGGACGGAATAGAGAGAATTTAGAGGCGTAAAATATCAATTTCATTCAATATGAAAATGTATATTTTACAATGCATAAGCTCTGTTTATATAGCCCATGTTTGACACACATTCTTTTAAAACTCATTTTCAACCACATATTTTTCAATAAAATAATATTTTTCATCACATCAATAACTTTTCTTTACTTTTTAACCTCATATTTCCCATCATATCACTATTTAAAATACATTATTTCCTCAATGATATCCATCAAACACACTTATAGAGTTTAAGCCCTTGTTTGATCCTCATTATTTTCAAATACATTTTTCCCTTTTCTTTTCAACCACACATTCTTCAATAAAATAATATTACACACAAATCCAATTTTTTTTTCTTATTTTTTTAACCACACATTCTCTATCAATCACTATTCAAAAATACATTTTTTGCCAAATAACGAGGCTCAAACAATGCCTAAATTTGTCTCATTTGAGTAGAAAAATTCTAGATAATTTATTAAATCAAGTCTTAATTATGTTTTCTAAAATAAGCATCCAATTTGAAAATAAATAACTAATAAAATACTAGAAAATCTATTAATTAGAATACTTTCCTGAAGTATTAATTTCGGAAAGTAAATTAAATAATATCTCTATTAGGCTTTTCATAAAAAAGAAGTTAAAATGTTGTTCATTATTTTGTCCAATACTATGTACCACCAAGCATTGTCCTCTTAACATCGCATATTTCTCCTAAATTGTTGATATTTCACAAATCATAATCTTATTATTAATAACCATTGTTTGTTTTATCTCTTTCAGCTACTTACCAGAGGAGATGAGGAATCCTACTACCTTTAAATGTGAGTTTGTTTTTCTATTACCCGTTTAAGTTTAGGTATGCTAGAACATGTGCCGTTTCTCCAGGATTTAAATAATTTGTTAAAACACAGATTATCCATTTCATGTCTTTGGCAAAGGTAAGTTTCCTGATGAAACGTTTACTTGCGAAGGCTTACGCACATAGTCGATTCAAATTCATTAAAGTTTTAAATTTATACATTATATCATTATTTTTGTATTTAAAATATAAAACATGACACGTCATGTCGAACACTCACTTGAACAATGCCCCTAAAATATCCCTCAAGCATTAGAAATTTGAAAAATAGATTAAAAAAATAAGGCATGGCACGTGGCTTGGCAGCAATGTCATGGAGTGTTTGAGTTCCAGTATTCGATAGAACGCGTGTTGGACATGGATACGCTATCCTAGTTGGAGTGTTCTTGTATCATAAATGTTGGCTATTCCCCTCTTTCAAAATTTGAATTATGACCTTATAATCACAAAGCTTTGCCCTCTAAATTTTGCTAAAACTTTTCTTTATTGTCCATTGAAATGTTTTAGTATAATTTGAATTATGCATTTATGTTAGCTGTATTAGATCATACTGAACACTAATAAACACGTGTTGAGAATTTTTTGTCAGCTACTTTAAATTTACATATTGTCTAATCCACTTAACTAATATGCAATAATGTAAAATCTCGTATGTCAATTCTAAATGACTTGGATATGATGCTACAGGGATGCTACAAAATCCACAGTATCGTCAACAATTGCAGGACATGCTGTAAGTATATCTTCTAAGCTCTTTGTCTGTATAAAATATTCCACTGTGCACGTTGCACAAAAATATTTAGCTTTCATATATATGAAGGCGTTAATATTTGTATTAATTGATTTGACGGTAATTGATATCCCTTTCTGTTAAATATTCACAGAAGCAACATGGGAGGTAGCCCAGAATGGGACAACCGCATGATGGACTCGTTGAAAAGTTTTGATCTTAGCAGTCCCGAGATTAAGCAACAGTTTGGTGAGTTCTAAACGCTGATTATTTTGCTGCATATGCCTGTTGGTACATACTATTTCAGAAGATCGAAGAGGATTAAATATAAAATAAGTTAAAATCTCATCTGTTCAGTTTCCACTTGTTTTCCGTAGCAAACACGCAGCACTTATTGTTTCTCGCCTGATATATCTTGCAGATCAAATAGGGCTTACGCCTGAGGAAGTCATATCTAAAATCATGGCAAATCCTGATGTTGCTATGGCATTCCAAAATCCTCGAGTTCAAGCAGCTATTATGGATGTAAGTAGCTTCTTTTCCTTTCATCTTCCATTAAAAAAATTCCTTTTCTTTTGGGGTTTCCCTGCAAGGTAATGGACCTACTTGGTTTCTAATTCCTTCATTTTACTATCAAATCAAAGGGGGAAAAAAAATCTTGTTTTGTACTATTTACCTTAATGAACTTCGGGATGGTTGTATCTTTTTGCAGTGCTCTCAGAATCCTCTGAGTATCACCAAGTATCAAAACGACAAAGAGGTAAGTTGAAATTTGGTATGAATCTTTGCATAGTTCAATCCAATCGAACATGAATCTCTCATTTGTTTCACTTCGCATTAAGACTTTTGCTGTTTCTGCTACCGCACTTGATTTTTCATGTTGGCACTAAGGCGAATGTTACTCGATGCTCGTCTCAGGTTATGGATGTTTTCAATAAAATATCGGAACTTTTCCCCGGGGCAACGGGTTCTTGACTGGTCCTACCACCAAATCAAGTTAAAGAGAGTATACCTGCTCCTTTTTTGGCCTGCACCGATATCAAAAGTTTAGAGCACCTGTAAGCATGTTTCTGCTTCACGATGTCCTCATATATGAAGATGTGTTGGCATCACTTTCGTTTCTAGTCTTTATAAATTTAACGTTAACCTCGACTCAATATTGTGGTTATTTTACAAGTACATTCTCGTCCAGCTATAGATCTTCCAAGCTGAACACCTGCTGTTGTAAATTTTGTGGTTTTCTATTTTGATTCGTTTGCTAGCTAACGGTAGAAATTATATGCACTTCTTTCTAATTATCTCATCTTTGTCTTGGCCTCTCTCTTTTGAACGTATTCCTATTTGCATTTTTTATCTTTAGTAGCCCGCTCAACACCAGACAAACCTGAAGAATGGTGAAATTCGATCTGCATCCCGTAGATCTTGTCCTGGAGTTGAAAGGAATTCTTGATTCTAGTACAATGCTTATCTGATTTTACTGATTCTTGTATAATCGGATGGCTTGAATTAGAGGATGATAAACACACATCAATCTCAGGTTGGGTCGATCTACTTTTCTGAATATAGAAATATCTTAAAGCTTTACTCATTGGATATTTATGTGTTGTAGTTTACTGCATATTGACATAGTTTCCTTGGTGTATGAAAATGGAGTGCCGTTTTAGGAAAAATCAAGGAGAAGAAATAAATTTGAGAAAAAAACTCAATGCATGTTTTCGGCTGGTTTCCCCTGAAGAGACTGATGAGTTGCCCGTATATAATATATAGGTAATCTTGCATTCCCAAAAAAGAGGGAGAAACTTAAGGAATGTTTGCTAACCATGAAGAGGTTTCTTATAAGTGAATAAGTTTTAAAATAAATAATATTTTCGAATAAATAATGTCAAAGTTGGAAATTAGTATATTTTTTCTTTTGATTGTGAGATGAAAGTTATTTTCGAAGTAATTTTTTTTTTTTAACAGAGAAAAAAGGCAATATATTCTTGAAAACTTGGAAAATTAAAGAATTTTTTACCTTATTTTCTGGAATAAATTGTCTCAATAATTACTGAACTTGTGTGTGTTTTTGACTGTTAATTGAAGTTTTAGATGCTGAGTTTTAGCCACTAAACTTGTCAAAATGTTAAATGTTACTCACTAGCATGACATTCGTTACTAAACTCTAACGGAATTGGTTATATGGCAGACGGAATGGATTGGTGGTGTAACTCATGGCACATCAAATTGTCACGTAAGGAAAGACGTCTTTGATTGTTCAATATACTTTTAAAGATATATTTGATTGCTTATTATATTTTTAAAAATATTTTTGATTGCTCAGCGTACTTTAAGACGGTTGAGTTTTAGCCACTAAACTTGTAGAATTGATGTCGACGTGTCCTATATATTTAGGAATGCTTTCCAAGTATTATTTTCGCACAACAAAATAATTTTGTAACATGTTACAAGGAAATGTTGCAAGACGTTTTGAATTATACTTGAGTTTTGTTGGAATTCTTTTCATATTTGATATATAATTTACATTTATTGACAATTTTGATGACTAATTTAACAAAAATATATATGATGTTCATCGAAAAAATTCATAATCTACATTAAAAACAAAAGACGTACACTAAAAATCATTCAAAAACATCCAATATTTTCTGGTGCATGTTTTTGGATGGTTTTTGGTGCATGTCTTTTGTGGTTAATGTAGATTATGATTTTATTTTTATTTTTTGACGAATGTCATACATATTTTTGTTAAAATTAGTCATCGAAATCGTCAATATTTTATTGTTGTTAGTGTAAATTATAGATTAAATATTAAAAGAATAGCAACAAAAGTCGAGTCTATTTTAGAATATCTTGAAACATTTCCTTGTTACATGTTGCAAAATTATTTTATAATATTAAAATGAAACTTGGAGTAGCATTCCTAAATTTTCTCGATAGACCAATGTCAATTTTACTGGTTCAGTGGCCAAAATCCTATCACCTTAAAGTATAGTGAATAATCAAAGACTTTTTTTAATAGTATAGTGAATAAGCAAGATGTCTTTAAAATTATAGTGAACAATCAAAGTCATCTTCTAAAGTGCATTGAGTAATCAAAAACATCTTTTCTTACGTGGCAATTTGGTGTGCTACATCACTTGTGCAATCCGTCTTACATATCTCCAGTTATGTTAGAGCTCAGTAACAGATGTCATGTTGTGATTAATGTCCAATATAAATTCAGTGATTGAAATTTTAATGAGTAGTCGAAGACACGAATATAAATTCAGTGATTGATTATTTGGACAATTAACTCTATTTTCTACTTAGAAGATAATTGAAATGTGTTCTAATTATTTAAATTGATTTTAACAGACTTTTTATAAAAAGTAGTCAAGTTCTTTTTTCCCCTCTTTATATCAATTAATAGTAGAATTCAAAAATGAGCACATATGCGAATGCTCGGGACATATGGGATATGAATGTGATAATACGATCAACCTATTTCGTTGATCGCGTATCCTCGCTTAAAGGTCAAAATGCGTATGCATGTGCTAAAAATTGTGTCCAAATTAACCCCTTAATTTTGGATCCTTTTGAAAAAAACATAATGAACGTGAACTAAAATATAAATGCTACAATTTCAACGATAAGAAATTCAGTCCAAACAGTAGGTTGCATACACAATTAAAGAGATGCATACATTTGTATTTGTAAAAATTTGAATAGGTATACGAATTCAACATTTGCTTTATATTAGAAAGTGACATGACGTTATAAATTGTATTTTTGTATATGAATTAATGTGATGGAATTTAAAAGTGAGATACTATTATCAATTTATTAAAAAAAGTCTCATATCATTTCATTTGTATTCTTTTTGCAGATATAGATAAATTTAACGTCTTCATCTATTATGGAGTCAAATGGGAACAAGATAACAAATATGAAAGTGACAAAACAACTGAAATTGTTACGCATTAATAGAACGCACAAATAACAATCTCTGTTAAAATGTAAATGTCTTTTTTTTTTTTTTTTAAGAAGCCAAGTTTTGACACAGTAAAAATGAGACTAAGTTGTCATTATTATCATTGATATGCAATTCCATCAATAAAATAACTGGTACGTATAAGCTAAATTTGACAACAATTTTATAAAATTCAAAGTGTAAAAAAATGATCTAACAATGTCACTTTTTTGAAAGAGTCAATGTATGTATATCACTACTAAAAAGTATCATGTCATTTTTATAAAAAAAAAGTGACATCATGTCCCTTTAAGCTTATTTATTTAATATGATTTACTCTTAATTCTATAAAAAGATAAAAGAAAG
>CM032625.1:10345703-10501118 GCA_019097785.1 Fraxinus excelsior | reverse complement strand
ACACAAAAAGGTGATCAAAAGGGGTTAGTGTGTGAGGAATTGATGCATAGGGTGAAGGAACGTGATCTTTCGTTGCCTAAGCCTATGGGGAGACATGCAGAAGGTTCACAGGGTGGCACATTGAACAGTGCTGACATAGGGGCCCGAGTCCAGGCATTAAAAGATGAGCTGGATGATTTAATTAGACTTGTGGGAGTTAGGTCGGAGGGGAGTCCCAAGATACTCTATTGTCATAAGTGTGGGGTTGGTGTGGATGAGCCCCTAGCTGACAACGATCATATGGCGAGTTTAGCTCCGAAGGAGGTATCACCGAGTGTAGGTCACATGAAAGATAAGCAAGGGGTGAGTAAAACTGGTTGCATGTATCCAGCACAGACTGAAGCAGTATATTCCGGACAGGACGATGGGATCGGAGTTGTGGAGTTGGTTGTGGATGAGAAAGCCTCGGGGTCAGTAGATAATAGGAAGGAGACAGTTTTTAAGGAGCGAGATGAGGTACAGAAGGCTGCTATGGTAGGGAACACATACAACAGAAGGCACACTAAGGCTGTAAGAGAAATAGAGGTGGGGACTGAAAAAGCTTTGGTTTTGTGGGTGGATGACGGCCAAGAGGAGGGAACCGTAAAGGAGGGTGTCCCTGAGGAGGAGATTGAGGGATTCTCGTATGACCCTTTGGAGGGTGGTCATGTAGAGGAAACAACGGATGTGAGTGTGGGTGAAGCTGAATCCCAACCTTCAAACTGGGTCCTTCAAAAAATGCAGGATTTCAGTAAGTTGGTTGGCGTATCCTGTGATGGCTATGAAAGTAAACTTATGCAATTATTTGAGGAGTTGGAGGCTAGTAGGGGACAGGGGATGAGTATACAAGGAGGCAAAGCTAGAAGGAAGGGTGTCCGCGAGCTTAAGCGACTTGAGTGGTCAGTTAACTATGATGCTAAGGGTGGCGAGGTTAGGAGAGGGATATTGGGAGGGGATGACGAAGCGTTAAAATGAATCCAAAACTCATCTGCTGGAATGTGAGGGGGCTCAATGAGGCTGGGAAAATGTTAGGTATTCGAAATTTGTTAAGGGGATGGAAGGCGAACCTGGTTTGTTTGCAAGAAACAAAGTTGGAATGTATTTCGAGGGCTGTGATTAGTAGCTTATGGGGTGGACAACATGTAGGTTATCAGGTTTTGGGGTCATCGGGGGCATCTGGAGGTATGCTTATCATGTGGGACACCAGAGTTTATGATATGGAAGATGTTAGTCAAGGGACATACTCGCTTTCACTGGCGTTCAGGAATATTGAGGATGGTTTCAGGTGGATGTTTATAGGAGTTTATGGCCCCAATTCAGACGAGAGTAGAGGAGGCTTATGGGATGAGTTGACTGGTATGATGGCTTGGTGGAATCTCCCAACGTGCATTGGGGGTGATTTTAACGTGGTGCGGTTTCCAACTGAAAGGTCTAGTGGTGGGAGACTCACTAGGGCTATGGAGGATTTTTCGGATTTTATTCGAGAGAATATGCTGGTGGATATGCCTATGATTGGGGGAGACTTTACTTGGTCTTCTAATCGGGAGCAACCTGTGCTATCTCGTATAGACCGGTTTTTGATTAGTGGAGAGTGGGAGGCTAAGTACTCAGATGTTACTCAAAGGAGATTGGGGAAGGTGTACTCTGATCACTTTCCTATTTTGTTAGCAGGGAATACTAGGGGAGGTAGAGTAAGACCTTTTAGGTTTGAGAAGATGTGGTTAAAGGTAGAAGGTTTTAGAGAGCGAGTACAGTCGTGGTGGGCTTCTTATGATTTTCGGGGGTCCCCCAGTTTTGTGTTGGATCATAAGTTGAGGGCTCTTAAAAGGGATTTGAAGAGGTGGAATGAGGAGGTGGTGGGTAATGTGAACTCGCGTAAAGTTCAATGTTTGTCCGACATAGAGGAGTTGGATAAGTTAGAGGAGAGGCAGGGGTTGGTTAGGGAGGAGAAGGAGAGACGTGGAGTATTAAGGGAAGAACTTGTGAGACTGGTAGAGATGGAGGAGATTGCTTGGCGACAGAAATCCAGGGTCACGTGGTTGAAAGAGGGAGATAAATGCACTAAGTTTTTCCATAGGGTTGCCAATTCTAACATGCGAAATAATTCTGTCACAGTGTTGGAGGTGGATGGGGTTATTTTGGAGGATCCACAGGACATTGGGACCCAAATGGTGAACTTCTATCAGCATCTTTATAGGGAGCAGTATGAGTGGAGGCCAGAGTTGGAGGGATTGGAGTTTTCTACTATTACGGAGGAGGATGCTAGTTGGTTGGAGAGACCATTTGGGGAGGACGAAATTAAAGAGGTCGTGTTTAGTATGAATGATGATAAGGCTCCAGGTCCAGACGGATTCTCGTTCTCATTTTACAAGGCATGTTGGGAGGTGGTGCAACATGATATAATTGATGTTTTCACTTACTTTTTTGAGCGTGGTAGGTTTTTGAGATGTTCCAATGCCACATTTATTGTGTTGATTCCGAAGAAACCGGGAGCGACTGATATTAAGGATTTCCGCCCTATTAGCTTGATCAGCGGGGTGTACAAGATGATTGCAAAAGTTTTGGCAAATAGACTCAAGGAGGTACTAGGGAAAGTGGTGTCCAAGTTTCAGAATGCTTTTGTGAAAGGCCGTCAGATTTTGGATTCTGTACTGATAGCGAGTGAATGCATTGACACAAGACTGTGTATAGGGGTTCCAGGGATGCTGTGCAAGCTTGATATTGAGAAAGCTTATGATCACGTGAATTGGAGATTCCTTTTGTATATGCTTAGGAGATGTGGATTTGGGGATAAGTGGTGTAAGTGGATTCAGTTCTGTATCTCTACAGTTTCGTTTTCAGTTTTGGTTAATGGTACCCCTGAGGGTTACTTTCGGAGTAGTAGAGGATTGAGGCAAGGAGACCCATTGTCTCCATTACTGTTCGTTATTGTAATGGAAGCCCTTAGTAAGATGCTTGAGAAAGCGAAGCGGGAGAACCTGCTTGCGGGATTTACGGTTGGTCAATTGCAAGTGTCCCACTTGCTATTTGCAGATGACACCTTGATTTTTTGTGATGCAGATGAGGAGCAAGTCAGAAATTTATGTAGATTACTCTTATGTTTTGAAGCTGTGTCAGGATTGAAGGTTAATTTGGGAAAATCTGAGGTTATTCCAGTAGGGGAGGTCACTAATGTGGGGGAACTTGCTATTATTTTGGGTTGTAGGGTCGCGCAGTTACCTATGACATATCTCGGACTTCCCCTAGGGGCGCGGTTTAAAAGTACCCATATTTGGAATGCCATTGTGGAGAAGGTGGAAAGGAGGCTAGCAAGGTGTAAGCGTATGTATCTCTCTAAGGGTGGCCGTCTGACTCTCATTAAATCTACGCTTTCTAACATCCCTACTTATTTTATGTCATTGTTTCCTATTCCTGCATCAGTGGCTAACAGATTAGAGAGGATTCAGAGGGATTTTCTTTGGGCAGGTTTGGGAGAGGAGAGGAAACTTCATTTGGTGAAATGGGGAGTTGTTTGCTCTCCTATGAGGAGGGGGGGTCTCGGTTTGAGGAGGCTTACTTTGTTTAACAAGGCCCTTCTGGGTAAATGGCTGTGGCGGTTTGGTGTGGAGAGGGAAAGTTTCTGGCGAGAAATCATTGGGGCGAAATATGGCGTGATGCATGGAGGATGGTGTTCGGGTGAGGGTCGAGGGTCCTACGGGGTAAGTCTTTGGAGGTATATTCGACGAGGCTGGAATGACTTTAGGAAATGTTTGACTTTTGTGGTGGGAAATGGCACTAATATCAGATTTTGGGACGATTGTTGGTGTGGAGATCTACCATTAAAGTTGAGGTTTCCTTCTTTGCACCGCATTACCTCGAGGCCTTCTGCTATGGTTAATGAAGTTGTTACCAGTCACAATGGGAGCGACAGCTGGGATATCACTTTTCAGAGGGGTTTGCAGGATTGGGAAATGGATGAGTATGCATTGTTTCTTGTGGGTTTGTACGAAGTGCAAATTCGGGTAGAAGATGATGATTGCAGCCGATGGAGGATGGCACAGAATGGTATTTTTTCAGTCCGCTCTTATTTTAGATCTTTTGCGGGTCCTGTGGAGTGTTCATTCCCTTGGAGGATGGTGTGGCATTGCAAATTACCCCCACGGGTGGCATTCTTACTGTGGACGGTAGTGAGAGGACAGGCATTAACGATGGATAATCTCCGAAAAAAAGGCTTTTATGTTACCGAGTGGTGTCATATGTGTAGGAGCGATGGGGAGACACATGATCACTTGTTTTTTCACTGCGATGGAGTCCGTTGGCTGTGGAATAATATTCTGGCTTCTCAACATATAGATTGGGTGTTGCCTAGACGTATGGAGGATGTGTTGCGGGCATGGAGGAGAAAATTTCGAGACAAGGACAGCAAGCTAGTTTGGAATCTTATCCCGGGGTGCATTGTTTGGTGTGTTTGGAAGGAAAGGAACAACCGATGTTTTGAAGATCAAATACGTGCTAGAGAAGAATTTAGAGAATTATTTTTTCTGACTTTGTATACTTGGTTTAACGCAGCGACTAGGAATCCTATAGAGGGGCTGCCTAATTTTATATTTTTCCTTTCTTGTTTAAAATGATAATACACTCCCTATGTATTCTTTTTTATTAATGAAATTCTCTGATTACTTATCAAAAAAAAAAACTATACCTTTATAGAGTTTAAAATGGTCTAATTAGAACATTACTAAAAAATCTATTAAATCAAACTCTAATTATGTTTCCTAAAATAAGCATCCAATTTGGAAAGCAAACAATTAATAAAATACTAAAAAATTTATTAAATAAAACCTTAATTACATTTCCTAAATTGCGTATTTAATTTTGGAAAGTAAATTAAATAATATTTCTACTAAGATTCCCATCATTTGCAAATTGACGTAGAACACAATTGAATAAGAACAAGACTGAGAAAGAGGAAGAGGAAGAGGGACGGAATAGAGAGAATTTAGAGGCGTAAAATATCAATTTCATTCAATATGAAAATGTATATTTTACAATGCATAAGCTCTGTTTATATAGCCCATGTTTGACACACATTCTTTTAAAACTCATTTTCAACCACATATTTTTCAATAAAATAATATTTTTCATCACATCAATAACTTTTCTTTACTTTTTAACCTCATATTTCCCATCATATCACTATTTAAAATACATTATTTCCTCAATGATATCCATCAAACACACTTATAGAGTTTAAGCCCTTGTTTGATCCTCATTATTTTCAAATACATTTTTCCCTTTTCTTTTCAACCACACATTCTTCAATAAAATAATATTACACACAAATCCAATTTTTTTTTCTTATTTTTTTAACCACACATTCTCTATCAATCACTATTCAAAAATACATTTTTTGCCAAATAACGAGGCTCAAACAATGCCTAAATTTGTCTCATTTGAGTAGAAAAATTCTAGATAATTTATTAAATCAAGTCTTAATTATGTTTTCTAAAATAAGCATCCAATTTGAAAATAAATAACTAATAAAATACTAGAAAATCTATTAATTAGAATACTTTCCTGAAGTATTAATTTCGGAAAGTAAATTAAATAATATCTCTATTAGGCTTTTCATAAAAAAGAAGTTAAAATGTTGTTCATTATTTTGTCCAATACTATGTACCACCAAGCATTGTCCTCTTAACATCGCATATTTCTCCTAAATTGTTGATATTTCACAAATCATAATCTTATTATTAATAACCATTGTTTGTTTTATCTCTTTCAGCTACTTACCAGAGGAGATGAGGAATCCTACTACCTTTAAATGTGAGTTTGTTTTTCTATTACCCGTTTAAGTTTAGGTATGCTAGAACATGTGCCGTTTCTCCAGGATTTAAATAATTTGTTAAAACACAGATTATCCATTTCATGTCTTTGGCAAAGGTAAGTTTCCTGATGAAACGTTTACTTGCGAAGGCTTACGCACATAGTCGATTCAAATTCATTAAAGTTTTAAATTTATACATTATATCATTATTTTTGTATTTAAAATATAAAACATGACACGTCATGTCGAACACTCACTTGAACAATGCCCCTAAAATATCCCTCAAGCATTAGAATTTTGAAAAATAGATTAAAAAAATAAGGCATGGCACGTGGCTTGGCAGCAATGTCATGGAGTGTTTGAGTTCCAGTATTCGATAGAACGCGTGTTGGACATGGATACGCTATCCTAGTTGGAGTGTTCTTGTATCATAAATGTTGGCTATTCCCCTCTTTCAAAATTTGAATTATGACCTTATAATCACAAAGCTTTGCCCTTCTAAATTTTGCTAAAACTTTTCTTTATTGTCCATTGAAATGTTTTAGTATAATTTGAATTATGCATTTATGTTAGCTGTATTAGATCATACTGAACACTAATAAACACGTGTTGAGAATTTTTTGTCAGCTACTTTAAATTTACATATTGTCTAATCCACTTAACTAATATGCAATAATGTAAAATCTCGTATGTCAATTCTAAATGACTTGGATATGATGCTACAGGGATGCTACAAAATCCACAGTATCGTCAACAATTGCAGGACATGCTGTAAGTATATCTTCTAAGCTCTTTGTCTGTATAAAATATTCCACTGTGCACGTTGCACAAAAATATTTAGCTTTCATATATATGAAGGCGTTAATATTTGTATTAATTGATTTGACGGTAATTGATATCCCTTTCTGTTAAATATTCACAGAAGCAACATGGGAGGTAGCCCAGAATGGGACAACCGCATGATGGACTCGTTGAAAAGTTTTGATCTTAGCAGTCCCGAGATTAAGCAACAGTTTGGTGAGTTCTAAACGCTGATTATTTTGCTGCATATGCCTGTTGGTACATACTATTTCAGAAGATCGAAGAGGATTAAATATAAAATAAGTTAAAATCTCATCTGTTCAGTTTCCACTTGTTTTCCGTAGCAAACACGCAGCACTTATTGTTTCTCGCCTGATATATCTTGCAGATCAAATAGGGCTTACGCCTGAGGAAGTCATATCTAAAATCATGGCAAATCCTGATGTTGCTATGGCATTCCAAAATCCTCGAGTTCAAGCAGCTATTATGGATGTAAGTAGCTTCTTTTCCTTTCATCTTCCATTAAAAAAATTCCTTTTCTTTTGGGGTTTCCCTGCAAGGTAATGGACCTACTTGGTTTCTAATTCCTTCATTTTACTATCAAATCAAAGGGGGAAAAAAAAATCTTGTTTTGTACTATTTACCTTAATGAACTTCGGGATGGTTGTATCTTTTTGCAGTGCTCTCAGAATCCTCTGAGTATCACCAAGTATCAAAACGACAAAGAGGTAAGTTGAAATTTGGTATGAATCTTTGCCTAGTTCAATCCAATCGAACATGAATCTCTCATTTGTTTCACTTCGCATTAAGACTTTTGCTGTTTCTGCTACCGCACTTGATTTTTCATGTTGGCACTAAGGCGAATGTTACTCGATGCTCGTCTCAGGTTATGGATGTTTTCAATAAAATATCGGAACTTTTCCCCGGGGCAACGGGTTCTTGACTGGTCCTACCACCAAATCAAGTTAAAGAGAGTATACCTGCTCCTTTTTTGGCCTGCACCGATATCAAAAGTTTAGAGCACCTGTAAGCATGTTTCTGCTTCACGATGTCCTCATATATGAAGATGTGTTGGCATCACTTTCCTTTCTAGTCTTTATAAATTTAACGTTAACCTCGACTCAATATTGTGGTTATTTTACAAGTACATTCTCGTCCAGCTATAGATCTTCCAAGCTGAACACCTGCTGTTGTAAATTTTGTGGTTTTCTATTTTGATTCGTTTGCTAGCTAACGGTATAAATTATATGCACTTCTTTCTAATTATCTCATCTTTGTCTTGGCCTCTCTCTTTTGAACGTATTCCTATTTGCATTTTTTATCTTTAGTAGCACGCTCAACACCAGACAAACCTGAAGAATGGTGAAATTCGATCTGCATCCCGTAGATCTTGTCCTGGAGTTGAAAGGAATTCTTGATTCTAGTACAATGCTTATCTGATTTTACTGATTCTTGTATAATCGGATGGCTTGAATTAGAGGATGATAAACACACATCAATCTCAGGTTGGGTCGATCTACTTTTCTGAATATAGAAATATCTTAAAGCTTTACTCATTGGATATTTATGTGTTGTAGTTTACTGCATATTGACATAGTTTCCTTGGTGTATGAAAATGGAGTGCCGTTTTAGGAAAAATCAAGGAGAAGAAATAAATTTGAGAAAAAAACTCAATGCATGTTTTCGGCTGGTTTCCCCTGAAGAGACTGATGAGTTGCCCGTATATAATATATAGGTAATCTTGCATTCCCAAAAAAGAGGGAGAAACTTAAGGAATGTTTGCTAACCATGAAGAGGTTTCTTATAAGTGAATAAGTTTTAAAATAAATAATATTTTCGAATAAATAATGTCAAAGTTGGAAATTAGTATATTTTTTCTTTTGATTGTGAGATGAAAGTTATTTTCGAAGTAATTTTTTTTTTTTAACAGAGAAAAAAGGCAATATATTCTTGAAAACTTGGAAAATTAAAGAATTTTTTACCTTATTTTCTGGAATAAATTGTCTCAATAATTACTGAACTTGTGTGTGTTTTTTACTGTTAATTGAAGTTTTAGATGCTGAGTTTTAGCCACTAAACTTGTCAAAATGTTAAATGTTACTCACTAGCATGACATTCGTTAACGGAATTGGTTATATGGCAGACGGAATGGATTGGTGGTGTAACTCATGGCACATCAAATTGCCACGTAAGGAAAGACGTCTTTGATTGTTCAATATACTTTTAAAGATATATTTGATTGCTTATTATATTTTTAAAAATATTTTTGATTGCTCAGCGTACTTTAAGGCGGTTGAGTTTTAGCCACTAAACTTGTAGAATTGATGTCGACGTGTCCTATATATTTAGGAATGCTTTCCAAGTATTATTTTCGCACAACAAAATAATTTTGTAACATGTTACAAGGAAATGTTGCAAGACGTTTTGAATTATACTTGAGTTTTGTTGGAATTCTTTTCATATTTGATATATAATTTACATTTATTGACAATTTTGATGACTAATTTAACAAAAATATATATGATGTTCACCGAAAAAATTCATAATTTACATTAAAAACAAAAGACGTACACTAAAAATCATTCAAAAACATCCAATATTTTCTGGTGCATGTTTTTGGATGGTTTTTGGCGCATGTCTTTTGTGGTTAATGTAGATTATGATTTTATTTTTATTTTTTGACGAATGTCATACATATTTTTGTTAAAATTAGTCATCGAAATCGTCAATATTTTATTGTTGTTAGTGTAAATTATAGATTAAATATTAAAAGAATAGCAACAAAACTCAAGTCTATTTTAGAATAACTTGAAACATTTCCTTGTAACATGTTGCAAAATTATTTTGTAATATTAAAATGAAACTTGGAGTAGCATTCCTAAATTTTCTCGATAGACTGATGTCGATTTTACTGGTTCAGTGGCCAAAATCCTATCACCTTAAAGTATAGTGAATAATCAAAGACTTTTTTTAACAGTATAGTGAACAAGCAAGATGTCTTTAAAATTATAGTGAACAATCAAAGTCATCTTCTAAAGTGCATTGAGTAATCAAAAACATCTTTTCTTACGTGGCAATTTGGTGTGCTACATCACTTGTGCAATCCGTCTTACATATCTCCAGTTATGTTAGAGCTCAGTAACAGATGTCATGTTGTGATTAATGTCCAATATAAATTCAGTGATTGAAATTTTAATGAGCAGTCGAAGACACGAATATAAATTCAGTGATTGATTATTTGGACAATTAACTCTATTTTCTACTTAGAAGATAATTGAAATGTGTTCTAATTATTTAAATTGATTTTAACAGACTTTTTATAAAAAGTAGTCAAGTTCTTTTTTCCCCTCTTTATATCAATTAATAGTAGAATTCAAAAATGAGCACATATGCGAATGCTCGGGACATATGGGATATGAATGTGATAATACGATCAACCTATTTCGTTGATCGCGTATCCTCGCTTAAAGGTCAAAATGCGTATGCATGTGCTAAAAATTGTGTCCAAATTAACCCCTTAATTTTGGATCCTTTTGAAAACGTGAACTAAAATATAAATGCTACAATTTCAACGATAAGAAATTCAGTCCAAACAGTAGGTTGCATACACAATTAAAGAGATGCATACATTTGTATTTGTAAAAATTTGAATAGGTATACGAATTCAACATTTGCTTTATATTAGAAAGTGACATGACGTTATAAATTGTATTTTTGTATATGAATTAATGTGATGGAATTTAAAAGTGAGATACTATTATCAATTTATTAAAAAAAGTCTCATATCATTTCATTTGTATTCTTTTTGCAGATATAGATAAATTTAACGTCTTCATCTATTATGGAGTCAAATGGGAACAAGATAACAAATATGAAAGTGACAAAACAACTGAAATTGTTACGCATTAATAGAACGCACAAATAACAATCTCTGTTAAAATGTAAATGTCTTTTTTTTTTTTTTTAAGAAGCCAAGTTTTGACACAGTAAAAATGAGACTAAGTTGTCATTATTATCATTGATATGCAATTCCATCAATAAAATAACTGGTACCTATAAGCTAAATTTGACAACAATTTTATAAAATTCAAAGTGTCAAAAAATGATCTAACAATGTCACTTTTTTGAAAGAGTCAATGTATGTATATCACTACTAAAAAGTATCATGTCATTTTTATAAAAAAAAAGTGACATCATGTCCCTTTAAGCTTATTTATTTAATATGATTTACTCTTAATTCTATAAAAAGATAAAAGAAAGACTATTGATTTAAAAGACACAAGAAATTCACAAAAGTGACAATCTAAAAAAGGGAACAAAATTAATTTGGGCATAATTAAACATAAATTTGTAGTACTAATTAGCTTAGTGGGTACTAATCTAATATTTTATTTTTTAAGGGTAGTGGCCTAATTTCCCCTTTTTATAACTTAAAAAAAAAAAGCAAATTGAGTCCACAAACATTAAAATAGGCTTGAACGCGGTTCTGTTTGGACCATGTTTTCAACTCAAACTATTCACACGGTTTATGATTTTTCCAAACGAAAAGAAACCATTTTATTTTTCGAACCAAACCAAAACAAACCATTATTTGAGGTTTGGTTCGGTTTTAATCTGTGGTTTATCTATGCAATTATAGAAATATATATACAATTAACATATAAGTCTAAACGAGAATTAATAATGTTAAATGTTAAATTACATTTATATTTTTCTAAAATTCGAAATACAAATAAAAAGGCTTTGAACGTGATTTGCATCTTAGTTTTGTTGAATTATGATTTAGATTTTCGAAAATATATGCTTGTTTTCCTCATTTCCTACGATTTGAGGGGTAATTTTAGTTTAGTTTATATATCAGGTCAAGACGTGTGTAGTGAACTTGTAAAACCAATGGGATGGTTATAATTTGTATTGCTAAATTGGTTTTGTGCAGTTTTTTAAAATCGAAATCTAAACCAAATCATTTTGAAATAGTTTGGTTTGGTTTAAGGAAAACAAAGGCAAGTCTACATAGATCCGAACAAGCGGTTTCAAACCAATGGGTTCGATTTGATTTGCGATTCCACAATTTTTTTGTGGAGCCCTACATCAAATTATCTCAAATAATCTAAACTCGTGAATTATATAAATCAATTTGTAAGTTTCGACATTTTAAAAAATAAAAAATCAAAACAATTTTTCGTACAGTTGTAAACTATCTACACCAAGCTAGAGCCTCCTTCTTCAGTTTTCATCCAGTTTCATTGCCCTAGTCGATATTCGTGTCTAATCTAATTGTAGAAATTGATTACCAAGTAATTGTAATATTTATGATTTTAAGCATTATTTATTTTTTTATTTTTTGAAAATTGAAGAATATGTATAAAGTTCAAAGAATGTATTATTTTTAAACAGAAAAATTGTAGTTCTAATAAGCTTTAAGGGTATTAATTGAATATTTTATTTTTTAAGGGCAGTGGCCTAATTTCCCCTCTTTATAACTTTAAAAAAAAAAACAAACAAATTGAGTCCAACAAACATCAAATTAAGCGTGAACACAGTTCGATTTGGACTATATTTTTTTATAACTCAAACCATTTCACTTGGTTTGGAATTTCTCCAAACCAAATCATTTTATTTTTCGGACCAAACCAAACCAAACTATTATTTGTGGTTTGGTTCAGTTTTATTCTACGGTTTATCTATCGAAATTATAGTAATATATTTAAAATTAACATATAAGTTTAAACGATAATTAATAATGTTAAATGTTAAATTACATTCATATTTTTTAAAAATTCGAAATACAAATAAAAAGGCTTTGAACATGATTTGTTGTCATAGTTTTGTTGAATTATGATTTTGATTGTTGAAAATATATGATTGTTTTCTTCATTTCCTATGATTTGGGTGTAATTCTAGTTTAGTTTAGATCGAGTCAAGACGTGAGTAGTGAACTTGTAAAACCAATGAGTTGGGTGTAATTTGTATTGCTAAATTGATTTTTTTTTTAAAGTGAAAATTGTAAAATTTATGATAAATTTTTAACTAAAAAATAAAAAATAAACAATTCAATTTGATTTTGTGCAGTTTTTTGAAAATCAAAACCTAAACAAAATCATTTTTGAAACGGATTGGTTCAATTTGAGGGAGAAAAATCGCGTGTCTACATGAACTTGAGCTAACGTAACCAATGGATTCAATTTGATTTGCAGTTCCACAATTTTTTGTGCAACCCTATATCAAATTAGCTCAAATAATCTAAACTCGTAAATTATATACAACAATTTGTAGGTTTTGACATTTAAAAAAAAAAAAAATCAAAACAGTTTTTCGTGCAGTTGTAAAATATTCATGCCGGGCCCGAACTTCCTCCTTCTTCGATTTTCATATAGTTTCATTGCCCTAGTTGGTTCTCGTTTCTAATTTAATTGTATAAATTGATTATCCAATAATTGTAATGTTTTTTTTTTTTTTTGAGCATTATATATATATTTTTTATTTTTAAAAAATTGAAGAATATGTATAAAGTTCAAAAAATGCATTATTTTTATTTATTTTTATTTTAAGATATTTAATATAATATAAAAAATTGGAAAACGCATATGCTTTGCATAGGGACACATGTTTGTAATGATTGATGCTCGATCGAAACACGTTGCTAAACATTACGCATTTTAGTACCTTGATTAATTAATAGTGAACAAAATGAATTATCTTTAAATGTTACTATTTTTTTCAAACAAGTTTAAAGGGTAGAGAAAAAGTGCTGTGAGCATTATTATTAATAAACAAACAATTGTAGAGGTGCAAAATTTAGACGATGGGTCATTATTTAATCAACCCCTCTTGATGTACATAATTTTTTTTTACAGAAGTTGTACAGACAACACACACATGGTGGGGTCCACACAATATTTTTTTTTAATACATGTGGGGCCCGGCCCCTTGTGAAATAATTCTGGCAAGCTAGAATTATTCTTATTTAATTGGGCGATAACTATGGATATGAACTCGTCAAATAAGTCAGTCTTAATATAAAAATTGAAAGTAAATTTATTAGTGCTTTTGACATTAAGGCGAGAGTTGTTTAAAATTGAACATTGTTTTTTTTATGTAAAAGTGAATATAATAAATTGAAGTATTGCACAAGCTGTTTATCCAAGTTCGAGATTTGCCATGAAAAAATTGTTTATCCGAGTCTGGATATGGAAAAAAAAAATAATAAAGTTGAAATACATGATTGGTATGGTAGACATAAAATTCAAGTAATAAATTTTATAAGTAGTTAGGGGCGGAGCCAGTCAGTTGGACTTGGGAGGTTCTAGAATCGAAGATACAGAGGTGAAGGGGTGGGGGCCACGGGGTTCGGGGGCAGCTCCTCCGAATTTTATTTTTTTTTGGATACCTTATTAACAAAAAAAATAAAAAAAACGAATAAAAGAAAGTATCAATCTGAGCCCGTTTGATTTAGATTTTCTGATTAATATTTTTTGAATTTTTTCAATGAATGTGTAGTTTAAAAGTAAGAAAAATTTGTGAGAAATAATTTTTTGGGGATATATAGTTGAAATGAACATGAAATATAAATGATTCTCAGGTAATCAAAATCAAACAAAACTTAATATTTCTACATTACTGCTTCATTGGCATATTGACCCCCCCCCCCCCCCCCCCCCCCCCCCCCTGTAAGCAGTGATTTATTTGATTTATGTACTTATTTATTGATGATTTTTTTTTTTTAAAGTTGACATTTAAAAGGTAAATGGTATGAATTTCAACTCGAGAAGTTAATACAATATTCCTCTCTTATTTGAATTTAAAACCAATGTTGATTTCAACAAATAATAATTCATGTAGTGGAGTTTAATTTTATTTAAATTACTTATTTATCAATCAAGATTTTCAAAGTTATGTTTAAACCAACAAAACTTACTTTTTTCACGAAATTACTTCCTATAGAGAACAAGACATGGAGAGGTGGTGTTGGGTTGACTATTTTAGTTGTGGTAAACATCGATTTTATTACCCATGATCCAGAAGATAAGAAAAGATGGGGAAAAATGTAACATAGAGGCATGGACGAGGCCAGAAAGATACGTTAGAGTGAACTGAAATTTAATTTATATTTTTTTCAATGATGTCACTCGAAATTTAATTTAAAATGTTAAATTCATAACACTCATAATAAATAATAATGTGGGTTAGAATATATTTTGGAACACTCATAACAAAATTCTAACAAATATTTTTTTTAACTAATAAAATTAAATATAGAGCATATTACTTATTTTGACATCCATTTCATAGTCGAAATAAATAAATTCTCAACGACAAGTATAAATAAGTAATATATGAAAAATACTTTAGAAAAAAATTAATCACTTTTAAGTTTAGACAACATGTGGCAATTCATGCTGTTCAAATATGTCATTTATCCTTAATCAATAAAAAAATATTTGTCATATAATAAACTAATTTGATTATAAGTGAACTTTTTAAACTTAGTTATATATGTGCGCGCGAAATAAGATGCTTAAATTTGAGTAACAAGTTATTTGTGAATCATGAATATGAATAAAATAAATATGTAATTATTGTAGAGTCTTAAAACTAAATTTGAATAATTGAACATTGAATTTGTGTTGGGAATAAAGTTAGTTATGCTAAAATTAATTTTTGAACTGGGCTAAATTTTTATTCTTTTTGACTTTTATCAAGAATTTGGGTTAAATCTTCCAATTTTAACAAGAGGAAATTACACCCAGCCCTAGTTTTAGATTTCCATTTTCACAAATCAAAAATCAAGTTTCATAATACAAAAATCAGGTTTTAATTAATAATTTAATCTTTTTTTATTTTTATTTTTATTTTTATATTAATTAATTTATATACCCTCTCCACCATATCTCCCTAATATCAAACCCTAAAATCAAACCCCTCTCCACTCTCTCTGCTCAGACGCCGTCGCCGCCGCCTCCTCCACGACAGCCGACGGTTCTTCCCATCGTCGGAGAAATAAATGTTGCTGCCTCCACCTTCTCTATTCTTACTGCCGTTTACTCTACCTATTCTCATCTTCTCCTCTCTGTCTCTCCACCCAAACCGCAGCACTCATCGTCGCTCGCGGTTGTTCAGTAGCGTTGCAGATGTAGTGAAAATTGTACGGTTGGTGGTGAGTGGTCTCGTTGCAGATCCAATGGTCTCAATGTTCTGTAGCATTGCTGTTGCGGTTAGCGTTGCAGATCCAGCCTCTTCGACGCTGCTTCGTTCCTGTCCATCCAATTTCTCCATCATCATCTCCAATTTCTCCCTTATGCAGTCAATTCTCGTTTCCAATGACGCTGCCCGATCGATGAGATTCAATTCCCCAGTGTCAATTAGAAAATTCTTGGGATTTTTGTGGTTGGCTATGGCGGTTCTAGCGGCGGGTTGTTTGTTGTTTAGTGTTTTGAGATCGTGGTTTTTCTTATTGTTGGAGTGTTAGTGGCAGCCGTGGTTTCGTGTGTTGGTGTTGGTGGCATCGTTTTCGTTGCCGTCGTGGTGATGGTGAGGTTGTGGTGGTTTTTCATGGTGGATGTAGTTTTTGGGGGCGGTGATAGTGGTGGTTGGAGAGGGTGAGGTTTGATTTGTTTGAAATGTTGATGTTACTATTAGGCGGCGACGGTGGTGGTGCTGCTGGTGGAGGCAGTGGCGAACGGTGGTCAGAAATGACTTGTTTGGTGGTGGTCACAAATGATTAGGTTATTTGTGACCAATAATTTGGTTGGTTTGTGACCAATAAATAATACGTGACTAATGCATTAGATAAACTGTGACTTAGTGACCTAAAAATTTGTGACCAATAATTTAATAAATTGTGACCTAAATATAATTTATGTTTGTGACCATAAAATAAGTGGCGTGACTTATGAATTTTGTGATTAGTGACCGATACACAAAATGAATAAATTGTGATCTATGAAAATTTTGAATTGTGACTTAAATTTTTTTGAATTGTGACCAAATTACATATATTTGTGACCTTAATATATTTGCCGGAATCGGAGCAGTCGTCGGAACGGTCGTCGGAACAATCGCCGGAGAAGAGTTGTGACCGGAACGGTGATCGGAATAGTTCCCGGAACGGTAGGGGTGGCGGAGGTGGGGTGGGGGTAATTATGTTATATTATAATTAAATATGTAATAATAAATTGATTTAATACTTTATTATTTCATAAATTAAAATTTAAAAAACCTGATTTTTGAAAGTTCAAACTTGTTTTTGTACTTTTGAAATGGTGTAAAGTAAACACCTTAGAAATGTATTATTCCCTTTTAACAAACCATTTGCTTTTGGGCTAGGGCAAAGCTGGGCTTTACCTAGCCCAGCCCCCCTCTCCATCGGCCCCTGCATAGAGGGATGGTGATCGAGAAAGAACAAGCGAAGTATTTTGAAAGAGAAAAATTCATGGGTCAAGGATTATCTTTCACGAAATAAAAAATCAGGCTCCAATGTTTAAATTTACAAAACTCGGGTTTTTCCATGAATTAATTAATTATATTTTACTATTAATCTATTAAATTAAAATATTTAACTGTAATATAATATAATTGACCCATTCCACTCCACCCCACCTCGACCTCGACCTCGACCTCCACCACCCATGCTGCTCCGACTACGATTCCGGTGACTGGCGACAACTCCGGCGACCGACGACTGTTCTCCTACCGTGCTTAATTCCGCGACTATTCCGCTAACCGTTTCGCCGCCACTTAATTCCGACGACTGCTCCAATTCCAACAATTGTTAATGTCACATTTATATGCAATTTGGTCACAAATATCTTAGTAATTAGTTAAAAATTTAGTTTTCGGTCAAAACTTATCAAATTAATTGGTCACGGATTATTTCGTGATCACGAATTATTTCGAGGTCACAAATCAAAAAAATTATAGATCACAATTGACTTCATTAGTCATTGATAAAAAAATTATAGGTCACAAATTTTTAATTGGTCACAATTTTAAAAAATATTCCATATTTGTTGATCATAGATTATATTTTCAGTCACAGAGTAACGAATTTTAAGGTCACAGTTACCATATAGATGGCCCATACACCCAAACACCCGTCCCCCACCCTAGTGCAACACCAATACTTAGTCACAGATCAATATAATTGGTCACGGATAGACCAAATAGATGGTCACAGACACTTCGTCCCATCCGCCGCACCCGTCCCCCAATCCCAATACACCAGTGGAGAAGCTAATAGAGGAGGAGACTAAGGTTGAACTCTGAAGATGAATTAGTGGAGAAGCTACTGGAGGAGGAGACTAGGGTTTCAATTTCCACTTTATCTCTTTCATCGCCGACAATGACATCACCTTCACTATTAAACCACCTACTATCGGCCGATGAGGTACTAATGCGAAGCCTACTAGGGATGTTCTTCTTCTTCTTCCCTCATCTTTTCTTCTTCTCTGCTGCGGCAGTGCACCAGGCACTGCAAAAGTAAAGTCATCATCCTCGAAGCAACCGGAAGCGGAAGAGTTGTATATTTTCCGGAGTAACCAAATATTCCATATTTCCCTGATCGGCAGCATCAGTGATGATGCTGCCCGATTTGCAGCGGGGGGAGGGGGAGGGGGAGGGAGAGGGAGAGGGAGAAGGGAGGAAGCTGCTACCCGATTCGCGTAGGGGGAGGGATGGAAGGGATTCGCAGGAGGGGGAGGGGGCGAATAGAGAGTCAGGAGAAATGAAATGGATTAGAGTTTGGATGTGTTTCTATTTAAAATAAATTTGATGGGGGTGGGTGGGGATGGGTATATAGATTAATTTAATTTAAAATATTATTATTAATATTAATTGTGAAATTAAGCCCCTATTTTTGTTTGCCATTTTAAACTCCATTTCTAGAAGTTTTTTGATCGTTGATGAGCTAAGTTGGGGCCCACCTTAGAGATGAAAAGTCAAAAAAAGGGGCTGAAAAGGGGTTTTAACGAACAAAATTGGGGCTAAAACCTGATTTTTAAAAATGTCAAATTTAATGTCTGGTTTCATGTAATTACCACTATTTTGAAGGCCGTTGAAGTCTTACCATTAAAGACTCGTGAGAGATGGATAGTATCAGATACCATATAGAAAACAAGAGATTGAGAAGAACAATGATTCATTTTCAGTCGTAGATCTGGAATGTATTTATGCAAATTGAGTCATTTATCTAATTTATCTAAAGATATCTATACAAGTTTGAATAACTAAGTCATAATAAAAAAATCCAACTAATCTAATCTTTGACGATAATTGACCAATGCTAGCAATTCGATTCACAGAGTAAATAAAAACTGATATACTAAAATCTTGTTCATTATTTTTGTTCAATACTAAATACGGAACAATTTTCAATACATGCTTGGAGAGTTGGATAAGTTGACTAGAAAACAAATATTTTCCAACGTTTTTTTTTTCCTAGTATTTGACCACTTCCATGGAGACCCCGTCCATGGTCCTCACACTACTCTTTAAACCGCGTTTTTCCTTTCTCTTTGATTCTTCTTCAAAGTTCAAACCCTCACACCCTTAAAATCTGACCCAATTTTTTTTATTTTTTCAAATCATTACACTTCCAATAAACAATGATAACATTTTCTTGTAAATGGCTAATTTCCCTGTAAATATTTTCCCTCTCCTCCTTTTTCTTCTTTGTTTTACATCCCTTTTTCCCTTCATTCATTCACTTTCCACCATTGCTATCTCTGAAACTGGTAATCAAACTTTAGTTTGTGCACTAAATAATGAATCCAGAATTGAATGTAAAGGTTTTCCTCAAGGAATTTCAATTCCATTGGAGCCTGATTTTCCATCAGTTTCTGCGATTTCGGGTGGAAATGGATTCCTCTGTGCATTGAATTCATTTTACCCTTCATCAATCTCAGTCATGGGTTGTTGGAGGTTTTCAAATATATCCACCAACATTACCTACAACTATAAGAGGCTTTATAAAGGTCCTCTGCTGAGAGAACTCGACGCCGGGAATTCCCGTATATGTGGTGTATCCAACCATTTTCAGTGCTGGCCGTCCCGGCCGAATCGCAATTACACAGCTGACAATTTCGCATCAAGAATTACTGTGGGAGAGAATTTTGTTTGTGGGTTGTTGGATTTAGGAGAAATCCATTGTGTAGGAGATGATGCTAATGTTACTGATCATAGACCTGGAGGAAACTTTTCTTTGATTGATGCTGGTTTACACCATGTTTGTGCCATTTCTTTTAATGGGAATTTGGAGTGTTGGGGAAAAACGGTAGGTGAAAAACCTGGTGGCGAGTTCATAGCACTAGCCTCCGGGGAGAGTCGGAACTGTGCATTGAGGCTTAATGGAACCGTGGTTTGTTGGGGTGAAAATGGATTCAATTTGCCTGCTTCATTGAAGGAGATGGATTTTATTGCTTTGGAAGCAAAAAATAATGTTTTTTGTGGTGTTAAGAAATCAGATTATTCCTTGCTTTGCTGGGGTAATCAGAATTTCGATTCGAATCCTACGGTTTTCAAAGATGTAGTTCCGGGTTCTTGCATAGCTCGAAATGAGCGTCCTTGTAATCCTTTACCTGGTTATGGCAAGTACTGCAGTGAAGGACTAGTCATATGTGATCCTTCTGTGGCAGCGCCGCCATCGCTAGTGGCACCACCACCACGGAGTTCCTCGAAGAGTGGACAATGGAATAGTAAAATGGTGGCCTTTTTGGTTGTGGGTTGCGTTGGATCATTCTCGTTGTTTTTAAGCTTGTGTATCTTGTTCTTCAGATATTGCAAGATTACAGGCAGTCGAATTCATGATTCAGGACGCCTAGAGGAGGGCGGTCCGTCTCAACAGAACAGCCAAACTATTCAAGCTCGACCATCTCCACCGGTCTTGGAGAAGCGGCTCAGTCATTTAATCAGTGCAGGGAACGGAGGTCACTTGGAGGAATTTTCCTTGCAAGAGTTACTTAAAGCAACTAATAGTTTCTCTGAGGAGAACAAAATTGGAACCGGAAGCTTTGGATCCGTCTACCATGGTACACTGGACGATGGGCGCGAAGTGGCTGTCAAGAGAGCCGAAGCCTCGTCCTCTTCATCGTATGGAGGCTTTGCCAAACATAGCCAAGACGACAAGGACGATGCATTCTTGAATGAGCTTGAGTTTTTATCGCGTCTTAATCACAAGAATCTTGTCAGGCTATTGGGATATTGTGAAGATAGCAACGAGCTCGTATTAGTCTATGAGTACATGAACAATGGCACCCTCCACGATCATCTCCACAAGCTTCAAACTTCTCCATCCATGTCATGGTCAACAAGAATTAAGGTAGCACTTGATGCAGCAAGAGGAGTCGAGTACCTCCATGAGTATGCTGTGCCACTAATTATTCACAGGGACATCAAGTCATCAAACATACTACTCGACACCACGTGGACAGCCAAGGTGTCCGATTTTGGGCTATCGTTGATGGGTCCACAAGATGATCAGTCCCACCTGTCATTACGTGCTGCAGGCACGGTTGGGTACATGGATCCCGAGTACTATAGATTGCAACAATTAACGACTAAGAGTGACATTTATAGTTTCGGGGTGGTATTGCTTGAATTGCTATCAGGGCACAAGGCAATTCACAAGAATGAGAATGGGGTGCCAAGAAATGTGGTGGATTATGTAGTTCCATACATAATTCAAGATGAAATTCATAGGGTTTTGGATGGGAGGGTGCCCCCTCCTACACCATTTGAGATTGAAGCAGTGGCATATGTAGGGTACCTTGCTGCGGATTGTGTCATGCCAGAGGGACAAGATCGGCCATCAATGAGTGAAGTTGTAAATAGCTTAGATAAAGCCCTAGAGGCATGCTTGGCACCCCCCGTGTTATCGCGATCCACCACCAACTCCTCGACATAATTATCTCGGAAACCTTGCAATATGTTAAAGAGCCCTCAGATAGTTCAGTCCAAGAATAACGAGTCTATTAGCGGGAACACACTCTACAACTGAAGTAATGAATTATCGTGTAGATTAGATTGTCGATTAAATTTATTTCAAATTATTTTAGGTCCAAGATTACGGGCTCAATAAGTGTGAATATTACATTGAAATTTCCGGAGGAAGAAAAACACAATTTTTGAGTTAGCAGCTCGCTTTAGATTTTCTTTTTACCCCCCTTATGAATTTGTTAGTTTATTGTGTATCGGTTTTGCTACCGGTACATCGAGGTGTACACCCCCCTCACATGGGGATGGGACCCGCTTAAATAAAAAAATATTTTATACAGTGGGTCCCACCCCTCATGTGAGGGGGGTGTACACCCCGATGTACAAAAGTTGATGTACAAGTAGATTTTTTCATTGTGTATAGTGGAAAGGCGTGCAGCACAGCTTATTCATTCTATTTTATTTTATTTTTTTTTGGCTCTAATATTTGAAATTCAAACACTTCCAATAGTTTTATTGATGAGATTTGGTAATTTTCTTTGTAATTTCTAAGTCAAATCACCGACCACAAAGTTGTTCCCACCTAAACGACTTTGTCAATTTCAATGTTGTTTAAATCAATTTCCACAATATATAGTCAAGGATAACTATACGTGTAACAAAAAATCAATCTTTCACATTTTTTTTTTTCAATTTCTTCTTTCCTCAAAGTGAAGAATAACTTAATTGTTAAATATGATGAAACTCGTGTCATTTGAGATTTCGTCTCGATATTGTTAATTAATGATGTTTTTTTGGCTCATTTAAATGATTCTCAAAATTAATTTATAAGAAAATGGTGTCAAATTAGGACATCGGAGCCTGGAAAATAAGTAGGTACAATGTTTTTAAATCCGACTCTAAAACAAATGAGTTCAACTGGAAGAAGAAAAGAACAAATACGATTGAGAATTTATTCACACATTCCATATAATCCACAATTTTTATTCACTTTTTATCCTTTATTTATGTAGGACCCACATTTTTAAAAGGTTCTAAGATATCAATAATGTTCGTAACAAGTTTAAACCAATCTCTAGAGGACGAATTTCTTAATTTTTTCCAAAAGAAAATTTGAGAAATTCGATCAACCAATAACCAATTCATACGTTCCCAAGGAAAATGAGAGCTATTGTCGTGAAGTTTCTAGCCCCCAGTAAGGCACTTGAGTTAGAAATTTCCACGAAGTTTCTTCGCTTCTTCCTTTAACTTTTAAGCCTTCTTTCTTGTCTGCATTAGGAGAATTTTCTTCTATTCTAGATATGCATGAAATATCTATTTATTTCTAAGCTTTAAGTTCAGCCTTGGATCCATTTTAGCGATTTATAGACTTAAGCGTCGCCGTAAAGATCTCAACACTACAATATTTGGGATGGTAAGAGAATATGACAATTAGGAAAGGTTAGTTGAAGGCTTCGGGAAATTGCTCTAAAGAGGGAGCAGCTTCGGGAAATTGCTCGGTGTCCTAGCTTCAGCTCTACTTCTTCAGATTTCAGTTCGAGGTTGAGTTTCAGTTCTCTTCACGCTCAGTTGGAGGAATTTTCCTTGCAATAACTGCTTAAAGCCACAAATAGTTTTTCAGAGGAGAATATAGTTGACACCAGAAGCTTTGAATCGGTCTATTATGGTACATTGGACGACGGGCGTGTAGTGACCATCACGAGAGCCAAAACTTTGTCCTCTACATTGTTTGCAAAACACAGACTAGAGGGCAAGGACCAAGCATTGGTGAATGTGCTCAATCACAAGAATTTTGTAAGGCTATTGGGATATTGCAAAGATTGCAACGAGCTCCTGTTAGTCTACGAATACATTAGCAATACTACCCTCAGTACCCTGTTGGGAAATTTACACCAATTTCCTTTTCTTTCTATTAACCCGCATGACCTTTTGTTGTTCAGAAGATTATTGACAAACAAGAAAAATAAATAATATAACGCACAAATTTAAACGGACCGTCAAAACTTTTTCACTATATGAAAAATTGTTACAATCATATAGAATTTTTCCACTCACCAACCAAATCCAAAGTATTACAAAACAACACTAGCTTCTGCTGTAGCTGTAGATAGACTCTTGTATGCTGCCATTTTTTTTATTTTTTTTGAGCCACTCTTGTTGACTTTCCCAATGCGCAGCCATCTATTCTATCTAATCAGTACTTCAGCCAGCAGCCTTTTCTATCTTCCACCATGCAATCTTTTGTTCCTTGCATATATATGAAGACAGCAACCGATCGCCCTATTCTTCCCAGAAGCTGCCGCCTATTTCTTTTGTAATTCTTCTCACACGGCCATGTAGGTCACGCACCGAAAAGGATGGTAAGAGATGACTATTTATACAGTTAGTTAGGTCATTCCAATTGGGCCAAACATAACACGTGGACTACCAATTAATTCCACAACTAACCATGTATAACTAGACCAATAAACAATAATTTGCAATAGAGGTCCTCCAACTTTGACTTTAGAGACAATTACCTGACATACCCTCTATAACCATCTACACAATTTACAAAGTTCTCCAGTAATGTCATGGCCGACGAGAATTAAGTTAGCACTTGATGTAGCAAGAAGAGTTGAACTCATGATGTGCCACCAGCTATTCACGGGGACAAGTCATCAAACGTAATACTCGACACCGTGTGGACTACCAAGGTGGCCAATTTTGGGTTACCTTTGATGGGCCCACAAGATGACCATTGACCAATCCCACCTGTTGTTACTTGGTGCAAGCACGGTTGGGTACATAGATCTATTTGTGCAAAACCTGCAAACTTATGAGATCGTTGACGAATAATATAATTGATGAGTTGAGAGTATCGTTCCACATGGAATAAATTCAATTCAAATTTACTAACTTTTAAAGAATTCGATTTATATAAACAAGAGAGAGTTTGATTTTGTTTGATGTTAAGTTAATCTAAGAAATTGGTAAAAATGTGGTTTTTATCAATTTATGGATGATTATATTGGATTTCGAATTCGCCTATTGTTATCTATTTCAATTCTTGATTTGTAATCTGCGTTTTTGACAATCTATAAAACTATGATATATAATTTTCTTTTCCATAATAAATTAAATTTATCATAACCGCGACCCGAATATATTCCTAACCCGAATTCGAATGATTAGAATATGTTAATATTTAAATTATCTATATGATTGTATATATGATAAATATTATTCCTAACATCTATTGCATATATGTTAATTTTACTGCGTTCTAAATTTATTCTAAGTTTCCCAACACTACAACAAACAACTAATTCTCTAATTGGTGGTCAATCAATTAATGCAATGGGTATGCAAAATTAATCAAGAAACACAAGAAATAAACCGAACTACTAGTCTTGAATTAAAACAAAAACAATAGGGTTCATCTTCATACAATACAAAAACGGATCTAGCCTAGTATATTAATATATAAATTACAAAAAAAATAATATCATCCGGATCATTAAATAAATCAAAAGATCTTGATCTTCAAACTCAAGGTTAAATTCCTCAAAATCTTGATGTACTTGACCTTCAATTTTTTGCTATGGCTTGATTCTCTCTCTCAAAATATAGCAATTGGCCTCTTGTTCTTGATGAATTTGATGAAATTATTGTGTATGAAGACGCAAGAAAGGTTTTCTTTATGTGTAGCCCTCGTTCTCTATTTATAAAAGTCAGAAAATATGTCAAAATTCATTCTAATTTGGTTTTCAAAAGAGTTTGAATTACGAAATGAAACTAAAGATTCGTCTGTGAAAAATGCTTGTGTGCGCGGACCAATATAATTGCCGCGTGCGCCGAAGAACCAAATGGCTCTCGGGTTGGGAAAAATAAAGTGCCATGGGCGCCATGAATTGCCCACACGCGCGTATATTTGTCTCTGAGAAGCTTTCGATATTTTGGCCATAAATATCTCTAAAGATATTTAATTGAGCTGATTCAAAATGCATTGAAAATGTAATTCAAATGACTACAATTCTACTAGAAGTACAATTTTTCTAATTCGAATGTTTGCTATCCAAAAAATGGGTTTCAAGTGGAGGTTAAAAATTAGGAGCATAACTTCTTCGGCTAGAAATTGATTTGTGAAAATACTTCCACTACATTTCACTCATTTGACCTCCAATTGCATTTAACTGATCCTATATGATCTTCAATCATCGTTTTGTGCTTTGAATCAACTATTGTATGTTTACACTTTAATCCATAAATTTGGATTTTCTTCATTTTCACACGTTTTTCGTTCATTTCTTTCAAATCCACCAATTTGCATTGAATTCAACCTAACAAACATAATTAATATAAAATTAATCTATAACTCATCCAAATCACTAACAAATATTCTAATTTAATGACCTAGATAAGTGTACAGAATACACTTATCAAACATCTCCAAACTTGAACATTTTTTTTGTTTTCAAACAAATTTATAACATAACTTAACTAAAAATTCACGCATATAGTTAGATAATTTGTCTTCTATTTCAGGATTGGATTATATGTTTTAAAACTATAAACTACTACAAAATTACAATCCTAAAATTAATTTCTTCTTATCCATTACAAAATCGAGTGAAAATTCATGTCTCATTTTTCTCTATAATCTTAGAAATTCAAACTCTTCCATTTCTCTGTAATTTCTCAAGTCAACTAAGTACAAAATTCAAAATAAAGAAATTGCCAATTCAGCAACCACAGAGTTGTGACACTCGGGACCCGGGGGGGGGGGGGGGTCCCTACTATTGACGCGGTACATGACTTTGTCAATATCATTGTTTTTTAAATTAACTTTCAAGTGGAATCAAAAAACGTAGATAGTCGAGTAACGAGCACGATATATATCAAGATAGACTCAAACGTAAACAATTATTTACTGAAACTTTTGATAAAAGTGTGATCAATTAATTTGATTTTTTCAATTGAATTAACTAACAGAGTGATTGCGTCACTATTTTTAGGATGGAGGTAGAGTGATTTTATTCAAGATTTGTGATATTTGGAAGAAGTCAAGCGGAAGTTCCCCCCATCACAATCAAAGATTTAAAAATTAATTTAAAGAAAAATGTCAAATTGAATTGACATAAGATACCAAATGTATGACTATGACTTCCATAAAAATTATGTGTATTGCTTACTCAAATAATTTGTTTAATTGGAGTTTGCAAGAAGTAGCAAACAATTCAAATTTTATATATTAAAATAAGATTAGTTTTATAACTAAATAGAAAACATACTAAGACGTCACAAATTAGATATTATAAGTTCAGTTGAACGCGAAGAGAAATGAAGATGTAAATTTTATTCTTGGAAATTATCGTGTTTAATTTAAAGTACCAAACATGTCATAAATCACAAACGAGAACATTATTGCCTCGAAAACAAGCAAGTGCAATAAAATCAAGCATTAACATTGAGTTTTTGTTCTTCACAATGAACTCAGCAAAAAATCGACGCCAATCAACTTGTATGTATGAAAAGGCAAGATAAAGCTCATTTACTACATGTTTAGTATATAATATTGAAAATAGTGTATAGTACAATAAACAGATTTTTAACATCTTTTTCTTTAATCCCATCACATACAGTATAGTCTAGCTTACCAAACAAGCCACAAGGGAACACAATCGGTACACATAATCATCTCGATTCTAATACCTAAACGACTTTGTCAATTTCAATGTTTTTTAAATCAATTTCCACATGAAATAAATAAACATACATAATCAAGGATAACGATGCGTGTAACAAAAAAATCAATCTTTCACATTTTATTTTATTTTTTTCAACTTCTTCTTTCCTCAAGTAAAGAATAACTTAATTGTTAAATACGATGAAACTCATGATCCAATTCATTTGAGATTTTGTCTCGATATTGTTAATTAATGATTTTTTTTTACTCATTTAAATGATTCCCAAAGTTAATTTATAAGAAAATAGTGTCAAATTTGGACACGAGAGCCTGGAAAATAAGCAGGTGCAATATTTTTAAATCCGATTCTAGAACAAATGAGTTCAAGGGCCCTTAGATAGTTCAGTCCAAGAATAACGAGTCTATTAGCAGGAACACGCTCTACAACTGAAGTAATGAATATTATCATGTCGATTAAATTTATTTCAAATTATGACGGGCTCAATAACTGTGAATATTACATTGAAATTTCCGGAGGAAGAAAAACACATTTTTTGAGTTAGCAGCACGCTTTAGATTTTCTTTTTACCACCCTTATGAATTCGTTAGTTTATTGTGTATAGTGGAAAGGCGTACCTACTAAATGTGCAGCACAGGTTATTCATTCTATTTTTTATTTTTTTTTGGCTCTAATCTTTGAAATTCAAACACTTCCAATAGTTTTATTGATGAGATTTGGTAATTTTCTTTGTAATTTCTAAGTCAAATCACCGACCACAAAGTTGTTCCTACCTAAACGACTTGTCAATTTCAATGTTGTTTAAATCAATTTCCACAATATATAGTCAAGGATACCGTGTAACAAAAAATCAATCTTTCACATTTGATTTTTTTTTCAATTTCTTCTTTCCTCAAGTAAAGAATAACTTAATTGTTATATATGATGAAACTCATGATCCAATTCATTTGAGATTTCATCTCGATAGTGTTAATTAATGATGTTTTTTGGCTTATTGAAATGATTTTCAAAGTTAATTTATGAGAAAATAGTGTCAAATTAGGACACCGGAACCTGGAAAATAAGCAGGTGCAATGTTTTTAAATCCGACTCTAGAACAAATGAGTTCAACTGGAAGAATAAAAGAACAAATACGATTGAAAATTTATTCACACATTCCATATAATCCACAATTTTTATTTACTTTTTACTCTCTCTTTATGTAGGACCCACATTTTTAAAAGGTTCAAAGAAGCCAATAATGCTCGTAACAAGTTTAAATCAATCTCTAAAGGACAAATTTCATAATTTTTTCCAAAGAAATTTTGAGAAATTCGATCAACCAATAACCAATTCATACGTTTCCAAGGAAAATGAGAGCTATTGTCGTGAAGTTTCTAGCCCCCAATAAGGCACTTGAGTTAGAAATTTCCACGAAATTTCTTCGCTTCTTCCTTGTCTGCATTAGGAGAATTTTCTTCTATTCTAGATATGCATGAAATATCTATTTATTTCTAAGCTTTAAGTTCAGCCTTGGATCCATTTTAGCGATTTATAGACTTAAGCGTCGCCGTAAAGATCTCAACACTACAATATTTGGGATGGTAAGAGAATATGACAATTAGGAAAGGTTAGTTGAAGGCTTCGGGAAATTGCTCTAAAGAGGGAGCAGCTTCGGGAAATTGCTCGGTGTCCTAGCTTCAGCTCTACTTCTTCAGATTTCAGTTCGAGGTTGAGTTTCAGTTCTCTTCAAGCTCAGTTGGAGGAATTTTCCTTGCAAGAACTGCTTAAAGCCACAAATAGTTTTTCAGAGGAGAATATAGTTGACACCAGATGCTTTGAATCGGTCTATTATGGCACATTGCACGACGGGCGTGTAGTGACCATCACGAGAGCCGAAACTTCGTCCTCTACATTGTTTGCAAAACACGGACTAGAGGGCAAGGACCTAGCATTGGTGAATGAGCGCAATCACAAGAATCTTGTAAGGCTATTGGGATATTGTGAAGACAGCAACGAGCTCGTATTAGTCTATGAGTACATGAACAATGGCACCCTCCATGATCATCTATACAAGCTTCAAACTTCTCCATTCATATCATGGTCAACAAGAATTAAGGTAGCACTTGATGTAGCAAGAGGAGTTGAATACCTCCACGAGTATGCTGTGCCACCAGTTATTCACGGGGACATCAAGTCACCAAAAATACTACTCGACGCCACGTGGACTGCCAAGGTGTCCGATTTTGGGCTATCGTTGATGGGTCCACAAGATGATCAGTCCCACCCGTCATTACGTGCTGCAGGCACGTTTGGGTACGTGGATCCCGAGTACTATAGATTGCAAAAATTAACGACTAAGAGTGACGTTTATAGTTTCGGGGTGGTATTGCTTGAATTGCTATCAGGGCACAAGGCAATTCAAAAGAATGAGAATGGGGTGCCAAGAAATGTGGTGGATTATGTAGTTCCATACATAATTCAAGATGAAATTCATAGGGTTTTGGATGGGAGGGTGCCCCCTCCTACACCATTTGAGATTGAAGCGGTGGCATATGTAGGGTACCTTGCTGCAGATTGTGTCATGCGAGAGGGACAAGATCGGCCATCAATGAGTGAAGTTGTAAATAGCTTAGATAAAGCCCTAGAGGCATGCTTGGCAAACTCGAGACCGGGGAGTCCCTACTATTTACGCTGTGCACGACTTCGTCAATATCATTGTTTTTAAAATTAACTTTCACGTGGAATCAAAAAACGTAGATGGTCGAGTATCGAGCACGATATATTTCAAGACAGAATCAAACGTACACAATTATTTACTGAAACTTTTGGTAAACGTGTGATCAATTAATCTGATTTTTTCAATTGAATTAACTAACCGAGTGATTTCGTCACTATTTTTAGGATGGAAGTAAAGTGATTTTATTCAAGATCTGTGGATTTGTGAAATTTGGAAGAAGTCAAGCGGAAGTTCCCCCATCACAATCAAAGATTTAAAAATTAATATAAAGAAAAATGTTAAATTGAATTGACATAAGATACCAAATGTATGACTCTGACTTCTATAAAAATTATGTGTACTGCTTACTCAAATAATTTGTTTAATTGGAACGGGAAGAGAAATGAAGATGTCAATTTTTTTTTTGGAAATTATCGTGTTTAATTTAAAGTACCAAACATGTAATAAATCACAAACGAGAACATTATTGCCTCGAAAACAAGCAAGTGCAATAAAATCAAGCATTAACATTGAGTTTTTGTTCTTTACAATGAACTCAGCAAAAAATCGATGACAATCAACTTGTGTGTATGAAAAGGGAAGCAAGATAAAGTCCTTCGACTACATGTTTGGTACATAATATTGAAAATGGTGTATAGTACAATAAACATATTTTGAACATCTTGCTTATTTAATCCCATCATGTAAAGTATAGTCCATCTTACAAAACAAGCCACAAGAGCACACAGGCAGTACACGTAATCATCTCGATTCTAATACCATCCTTCTCCATCCAGACTCCCCATTAGTATTCTGAACTGAGAATTACCACAATCCCAAGAACTTAAAGAACTAAACAAAAAAGGTTGCAAAGAAGAAAAAAGTAATTCTCCATCTGGGCTGTTAAAAATTGCTTTAGGACTGTTATTAGTCCACGTCAATTTTTTAATTATTATTTTAGATATTCTGTTTTCAGTCAATAAGTTGGCCCTAGTCTTAAGGAGTTGCTATTATGTTTTTTTACGTGATGTAGATAATGGCTTGAATGCCTTAAATTTCGGCATTTCACTTGCTTTTTTCAGTTTTCTTTTAGCTATTTAAATGTAAGATTGCTGATTGAATAAACTGCATTCCCTTTGCTACTGCACTCACTGGATCTTCTTCTTCTCTGAAATTTTATTTTTCCTCTGTTTCTTTATCTTTAAAACTAACATTTGGTATCAAAGCAGTCTTCTTACGGGATATGTGAAACGGAAGCTGAATCATGTTTTTCTCAAATTGCTCATCCTGTCTTTGATGGAGAAAACTACCAGCTTTGGGCAGTGAAAATGGAGACCTACCTAGAGGCATTGGATCTTTGGGAAGCTGTGGAAGAGGATTATGAAGTTCCTCCACTACCAAACAATCCCACCATGGCTCAGATCAAAAATCATAAAGAGAAAAAAACAAGAAAGTCAAAGGCAAAAGCAAGTCTATTTGCTGCTGTTTCAACAACCATTTTCACAAGAATCATGTCTCTAAAAACAGCAAAAGAAGTTTGGGATTATTTGAAGGAAGAATATGAAGGAGATGAAAGAATACGAGGTATGCATGTGATGAATTTAATAAGGGAATTCGAGTTGCAAAAGATGAAGGAGTCTGAAACAATCAAAGAGTATTTAGACAAGTTGCTTGAACTGTCAACAAGGTAAGGTTGCTTGGCACTGGTTTTGCTGATTCTAGAATTGTAGAAAAAATTCTTGTAATTGTGCCTGAAAGATATAAAGCATCTATAACCACCTTGGAGAACACAAAGGATCTGTCCAAGATCACCTTGGCAGAACTGTTAAATGCCTTGCAGGCTCAAGAGCAACGAAGGCTTATGAGGTAAGATCGAAATACCGAAGGAGCCTTATCGGCCAAACATCAAAATGCTGGAAAGAACAAGAAGAAAAATTACAAAAAAACATCAAGAGTCAAGCAGTGAAAACAACAAGATCCAAAGCAATAGCAAAATTTCAAAAAGAAACTATCCACCTTGTCAACATTGTGGCAGAACAGGCCATTCACCATTCAAACGTTGGAATAGACCAAATGCAAAGTGTAGCAAGTGCAATCGGCTTGGACATGAAGTTGTGATTTGCAGAAGCAAGCTTGAAAAACAAGAGGCAAATGCTCAAATTGCCGATCAAGAAGAGGAAGACCGGATTTTTGTGGCAACATGTTTTGCAACCAAGAGTTCTTCAGAAAGTTGGCTGATTGACAGTGGTTGTACAAAACACATGACTTATGACAGAACTCTTTTCACGGATTTGAAGCCCGCTGAAACTGCAAAAGTTTGAATCGGAAATGGTGACTATATTTCAGCAAAAGGAAAAGGAACAATTGCAATTACAACAAACTCATGTACAAAAAAAATTTCTGATGTTCTTTACGTACCTGATATTGACCAAAATTTATTGAGTGTGGGTCAGCTAATAGAAAAGGGTTCAAAGTCTTCTTTGAAGATTGGTGCTGTCACATTCATGATGTTGCTGGACATGAGATTTTACGAGTTAAAATGACGGGTAAAAGCTTCTCATTTGACCCAACAGAGGAGAAGCACAACTTATTCCACTGAAATCACCTTAACCGAAACCTGGCACAAGAGGCTTGGGTATTGTCACCTTCAACGAATGCTGAAAATGAAAAAGAATGATATGATAAGAAGCCTACCAATTCTTGCTGATCATATACCAAATTGTCGTGCATGTCAATTTGGTAAACAAAATAGGTTGCCATTTCCTAACTTAACTTGGAGGGCTTCTCAAAAACTGCAACTAATTCACACTGATGTGGCAGGACCTCAAAGAACACCATCACTACAAGGTAGCCTCTATTATATTCTTTTCATTGATGATTTCACAAGAATGTGTTGGATTTTTTTCTTGAAATTCAAGTCAGAAGTGGCTGGGGTTTTCTGGAAGTTCAAGAAAATGGTGGAAAATCAAAGTGGTTGCAAAATTCAAGTTTCGAGGTTTGATAACGAGAAAGAATACACCTCGGCAAAATTTAATTTGTTTTGTGAAGAAGCTGGCATTACACATCAGCTCACTGCTCCCTACACTCCAGAACAAAATGGAGTTAGTGAAAGGAGAAATAGATACGTCATGGAGATGGCCAGATGTATGTTGCATGAAAAGAAGTTCCCAAAACAATTTTGGGCAGAGGCAGCCAACACAACAGTATTTCTGCAAAACCGACTTCCAAGCAAAGTTGTGGAAGACAAAACTCCATTTGAGGCTTGGTATGAGTATAAACCTTCATTAAGCTTCCTTAAAGTGTTTGGCTGTGTGTGTTTTGTCCATATTCCACAGGTCAAGTGGGATAAACTTCACAAGAAAGCAATTCTAGGTATCTTTGTGGGTTACCGTTCAGTTTCTAAAGCCTACAAAGTGTATCATCCTCGAACAGGAAAACTGATGATCACTAGAGACGTTCACTTCAACGAGGATGAGCAATGGAACTGGGAGGATTCACAAAGAACATGCGACTTTTACAAGAAATTAAAGGCAATTCCCTTGGAGAACAAATAACATACCAGTGGCAGAATGAATTGGAAGATGATCCTCCAGTCAGAGGAACAATGCTACTTTCAGACATCTATCGGAGATGTAATGTGGCAATATGCGAACCTGCTGGACATGAAGAAGCTCTTAAAGATCCGAAGTGGAAGAAAGCAATGGAGGAGGAGATGTTAATGATCCAGAAGAATAAAACATGGGAATTAGTTGAAAGACCTGAAGATAGAAAAGTAATTGGAGTAAAGTGGGTATACAGAACAAAGCTCAATGCAGATTGCTCCATCAACAAATACAAGGCCAGGCTTGTCGTCAAGGGTTATGCTCAGATTTTTGGTGTTAATTACTTTGACACTTTTGCTCTCGTTGCTAGACTAGACACAATCAGATTGTTGCTAGCCATAGCAGCACAAAAAGGCTTGAAAGTGTTCCAGTTAGATGTTAAATCAGCTTTTTTAAATGGTGTTTTGCAGGAAGAAATATATGTGGAGCAGCTAGATGGATTTGTGGTTCAAGGTGAAGATGATAAGGTCTATCTGCTAAAAAGGGCTCTCTATGGCCTAAAACAAGCGCCTAGAGCGTGGTATAGCAGGATAGATGATCATTTGCAAAGCTTAGGCTTTACTAAAAACTTATCTGAGCCCACTCTTTATGTTAAACAGAAGGGCAATGATGTTCTCATAGTGTCTCTTTATGTTGATGATCTTTTGGTAACAGGAAATCATGCAAGGCTGATTGAAGAGTTCAAACAAGAAATGACTCATGTTTTCGAAATGACAGATCTTGGTCTTATGACTTACTTTCTTGGAATGGAGGTGAAGCTAGGGGTGTCCGTGGGTCGGTTCGGTTTTGCTCGGTTCCAGAATTTTCGGATATTTAATAAATGGATCCGTCGGATCCAAATATAATTATGGAACCATTCGAGTTTGGTTCCATTCGGTTCTATACCATAATTAAATTTTTTAACATTTACAATAACACTATATAAATATAACTAATGACATTTCATTTGTAACTTTTACAAATTAACGTAGCCAAATTCAAAAATATAAAAATAATTAGCTGTCGAATAACATTAATTCAATGCATACAAATACCAAAAAGTAGATATTAATACTTACTAACTATTTGATTTAATCATCAACTGCTACTGCTTGACATACCATGGCAAAAAACTTTACATGAATTAAAAAAGCACAATTGACAAACAAATAAACTAAAAAACATTCAACTAATAAGATTTGATAAAAAAATATAATATATATCTATTACTTGTCTAATACCCTCATAGAATTCTGTTTCTTCAATACAAATTCCATCTTGGGAAACTTTCAAGAGTCTAAAATCTTCTCTTAGCCAGTTTTGTGTATAAATTAAGGTTTCAACTGTTTTAGGAGTTAAAGAACTCCTAAATGGATCAAGAATGCGCCCTCCAGTACTAAATGTTGACTCAGAAGCAACTGTAGATACAAGAATGGCAAGAACATCCCTTGCAACCTCAGATAAAAATTAAAATCTTGATTTATTAATCTTCTACCAATGTAAAATGTTAAAATCTCCATCAGTAGCATCTTCGGTGGGTTCCATTAGATATCGTTGTAACTCATCTTTTCCAGAAAAATCCATTTTGCTAGTTTTCATTTTCTTGTACCCAAAATCAAAATTACAATCATCCCAATCATCATTATCTGAACACTCTAACAAAGTGGCTCCATCATTACATTCAGAGCCAACACTTCCACTTCCACTTCCACTAGCTCCATTTTTTGAACAATGTCATCCTTGGTATTTGTTATACAAAGCATACAATAATTTCATGACCTCATTTTTTGTGGCTTCAACCTTCAATATTTATTTAATTAATTTGTTAATTTATTTAGAAAAAATAAAATAATTTAATTAATTCAATAAAAAAAATATAAAAAAATTATTTAGTTTCGGATCTCATTCGGTTCTTCGGTTCTTGGTTTAGACCCGAAACCCAACCCAAATCTTTCGGTTCTCGATTCGGATACCCGTTCGGATCTTTAACTTATGAAGAACCGCTCGATTCGGTTCGGTTCGGATATTTTGGACACCCCTAGGTGAAGCAAAGCCAAAATGAAGTGTTCATCTGTCAAAAGAAGTATGCAAAGGAAACATTGAATAAATTTCAGATGGAGGAGTGCAAAGCAACAAGCACACCAATGAATCAAAAAGAGAAGCTGAGCAAGGAAGATGGTACTGATAAAGTTGATGAAGGATACTTTAGAAGTCTGATTGGTTGCTTAATGTATATTACTGCAACAAGACCTGATATTCTATTTGTCGTAAGTATCTTGTCTCGTTTTATGCATTGTGCTAGTGAAATGCATTTAAAAGCAGCAAAAAGAATATTAAGGTATATCAAAGGTACTGATAATTATGGTGTCAAGTTTGAGAAGTGCCAAAGCTTCAAGTTATGTGGATTCTCAGATAGTGACTGGGCTGGATCCATTGATGACATGAAAAGCACTTCCGAATATTGTTTCGGCTTAGGTTCGAGAGTCTTCTCATGGTGCTCAAAGAAGTAGGAGATAATGGCGCAATTCACTGCTGAGGCGGAATTTATTGCAGCAACTGCAGCAGTAAACCAAGTCTTATGGTTTAAAAAAATTATGTGTTATTTACATATGGAGCAGAAAGATAAAACAGAGATTTCTGTTAACAATCAGACAGCAATTGCAATTTCTCACAATCCAATATTTCATGGCAAAACTAAACATTTCAACATCAAGCTTTATTTCTTGAGAGAAGTGCAGAAAATTGGAGAGGTTACACTAATTTACTTCTGAAGATCAGCTAGCAGATTTGTTTACAAAACCACTTCCAGTAAGCAAGTTTGAGCTTCTAAGGAAGAAAATTGGGATTTGCAGCTCCTAAAGCAAGGAGGAGTGTTAAAAATTGCTTTAGGACTGTTATTAGTCCACGAAAATTTTTTAATTATTATTTTAGATATTCTGTTTTCAGTCAATAAGTTAGCTCTAGTCTTAAGGAGTTGCTCTGAAATTTTATTTTTCCTCTATTTCTTTATCTTTAAAACTAACAGGGGCTGTGATCATGTAATTCTGTCTTGGGCCGGTAAATATGATTTTTGGTTCACAAGTAATAAAGAGAATAGAGAGAAGGGGAAGCAAAATGAGGGAGAGGCAGCAATTGATATGATCTATACTTGAGAAAACACGGACAAAATAACAGCAAATAAACTAATTATAATTGATGCATAAACAAGTCATAAATTTAAATCAATTTTCAGGAATCTTCCTTGGAATGTTTACTCCACTTCGTTGAGCAGAAGTAGGAAAAATAACCTCAAACTTGACAGCGTTGTATGCGCAGGTATTCTTATATGAAATATAGAAAGCAGAAAGTGAAACCATCTTCAATGCCATTTTGATTGTAAAGAAGATTTAAAATGACGATCTCGTAAGGGAATTTACTTTTTATAGTTACAAGTAAATAATCTATTTGACGTTCTAGTGCTCCGTCAGTCAAATGGAAGGGCATTATAGTGCAGTAAAAAACTCATTACATACCCTGACTGTTATATGTTCGTACATAGAAAGCACTGCCTCCACATTTTTGTTACGAGTTCCTATAATTCTTTTTCAGGTAAAACTGCGTTTAGTCACTCATGGAGGTATTCAACTCCTCTTGCTACATCAAGTGCTACCTTAATTCTTGTTGGCCATGACATCAGTGGATAACTTTGTAGATTGTGCAGATAGTTATAGAGGGTAGTAGTGCTAATGTATTCGTAGACTAACAGGAGCTCGTTGCTGTCTTCACAATATCCCAATAGCCTTACAAGATTCTTGTGATTGCGCTCATTCACCAATGCTAGGTCCTTGCCCTCTAGTCCGTGTTTTGCAAACAATGTAGAGGACGAAGTTTCGGCTCTCGTGATGGTCACTACACGCCCGTCGTCCAATGTGCCATAATAGACCGATTCAAAGCTTCTGGTGTCAATTATATTCTCCTCTGAAAAACTATTTGTGGCTTTAAGCAGTTCTTGCAAGGAAAATTCCTCCAACTGAGCTTGAAGAGAACTGAAACTCAACCTCGAACTGAATTCTGAAGCAGTAGAGCTGAAGCTAGGACACCGAGCAATTTCCCGAAGTTGCTCCCTCTTTAGAGTGGCTTCAACTAACCTTTCCCAATTGTCATATTCTCTTACCATCCCAAATATTGTAGTGTTGAGATCTTTATGGCGACGCTTAAGTCTATAAATGGCTAAAATGGATCTAAGGCCGAAGTTAAAGCTCAGAAATATATAGATATTTCATGCATATCTAGATTAGAAGAAAATCCTCCTAATGCAGACAAGAAAGAAGGCTTAAAGGAAGAAGCGAAGAAATTCCGCGGAAATTTCTAACTCAAGCGTCTTATTGGGGGCTAGAAAGTTCACGACAATAGCTCTCATTTTCCTTGGAAACGTATAAATTGGTTTTTGGTTGATCGAATTTCTCAAAATCTCTTTTGGAAACTAAGAAATTTGTCCTTCAGAGATTGACTTAAACTTGTTATGAACATTATTGGCATCTTAGAACCTTTTAAAAATGTGGGTCTACATAGAGGATAAAAAGTGAATAAAAATTGTGGATTATATGGAATGCGTGAATAAATTTTCATTATGTATCTTTGAATCGTATTTGTTCTTTCTTCTTCTTTCGGTTGAACTCATTTGTTCTAGAGTCGGATTTAAAAACATTGCACCTACTAATTTTTCAAGTTCTAGTGTCCTAATTTGACACTATTTTCTTATAAATTAACTTTGAGAATCATTTCAATGAGCCAAAAAACATCATTAATTAACAATATCGAAACGAAATCTCAGTAATCATCAAATGAATTGATGATGTTAAAAATTATACGCAATCCTGGGATAAGATTAGAACAACTTTGAAGGTCCTCGAGTCAGGCATAGAAAGTCGTGTTCTTGTAACTCAATTGATACTTAAATGAGAAGATGGACCAAAAAAAAAACAGTATTCGTCGTAAAATGTTGTAATAGATCATAAAAAGCTAATTAAAAGACAAAATAACCAACAAAGCATCCTGAAGTTTTTTAACCTGTCTAAACTTTTTTGAACACAATTATTCACATAATATTTAAACTCCAGACAAATATCACCATTTATAATCTATAATATTAAACACAGTTCATGAAAATCACACCTTTATTTACATAACGATGTGTAGATGGCAATGCCTGGAATAACAACTCACAACATGACTATAATATACATAGAATAACAAACTAAACCGCATTCTTGGCAAATATTGAGTCGACTATGCATGAACGTTGGGATACTCATAAAACATCAGAATAACTAACACCGGGAACTACACCTTTTTTCTACATCTTTCTTGTACCCTCTGTTGTGGAGATCATATCATTGAAAGCGAACCTTTACACATTTTTGCAGGAATCCTCCAAGAGACTAGGCTATTCACATGAGGCAAATAGCAACCATTGAAGGGGAAACATCCCTTTTTCAACTCAACCTTGCTCATAATTTGCAAAGAACAATCATAGGCATATAGATCATAATCTTTTTTCTTGAAAATTATTTCACCGTCAATTCTTGAACAGTAAAGAGGAACCAAATTCTTCGTGCAATCCGTTCTTATGGTATAGAGCTTTTCCCAAACTTCACAGCCCAAACCCCTCAAAATCCACACATCAATTTGATTCATGTCTTCACGATGAGTCACGAAACCAAGGAACCCACTCATTGCAATGATGCGATCATGAATTTCCCCACTCTTTGGGAGTGGTATTTTCTTGAACTTCTCGTTGTCCACTAGTAATGACACTATGTACTCATTATGATTAATAAGAGGAAGCCAATGTAGAGCTCCTATTGCAAAAACAGGTTCACACCCGAGCCAACCAAGAAGTCCAAAAGAAGGCCCATCCATAACTCTCCAAGATCTACTCCCAATGTTTATAATCTCACAACCAATGTACTGTGACTCATCCCGAAACAAGTGCACCACTTTATAATTGCTCGAACAATGGCAATACACTAACCCATATGATTCATGATGAGGAGAAGACTGAGTTCCCAAAGGAAATCTCAACAGTTCTCGAGTCACTGGATTCATGACAACTAAGCCCTCTTTCTTCATCCGGTTTTCGAGCAGGATTAAGCCATTGCAAGTTGCCCTGATTTTGCCTATGCAAGTCTCATTGTACTCCTTTATTGTGCACTTTCCATCTTTAATTTCCATGAACTTAATGTAAAATAAAGATGATGGGTCTATGCAGGGCCAATGACATATAGGTACAGACTGCATATGCAAAACCTTAGATTCAACAGAGAAAGTGTTTGGTTTGACGAGAGGGTCTGATGTTTTAAAATCACTGGACGACGGATGGCCCTTCATAACTGGAGCTAAAAAAATTAAGCCAGTGTCGGATCCTTGAAGATGGGCATCAATGAAAACAAGGCTATTAACAATCTCATACCATGCCTTACAAACAAACCTCAACTTCTGTAGAGATTCAAGCGGAAGTAGAACAAGAATTTTAGAGATGCAGTCTTTCGGAAGATAAGGTACAATAAAGAGAGTTTCTTGCTGCTTTTTTCTCTCATGTTCCAGCTCCCTTTGTATTCTTTCTTCCACCAACTTAAGCAAGTTGGCACCTTTTCCGTACACTGATTTGGTATTCATGATCTCTGTATCAGATCAAAGAAACATAGAAAGTTAAACTTTGATGCACAAGCTTATGAAGATAACTTTGAAAGGGTAAAGATGTTCAAAGAGAAAAATTTAGGCTAATAGTTTATGTTCATGGATCTTTTGCATGACTAGAACCACCAAAGGAATCATCAAGTAGTATGTTGAAGAAGCAAATAACAATACTCTATATATTATCAGCTAAAACTTTGTATTGTGAACTAGTATCGTCTTATAATGTTGGATTATGTATCATGGATTGCCTAAGTGTCCTAACTCGACCCATAACCTATTGAAATGAGTTGGAGGAAGTGGTTTGATTTCGAATTTAAAGCTTCAACCTGTCTCAACCCTATCCTCTAATATATAGAGGAAGAAAAATAAGACTGAGAAAAAGTGATTTTACATAAAAGATGCCCAAAAATTGAAAAGGGCCTTTAACATCTTTTAGTGTCAAAATCTCACAAAACTAGACATATGTGTTGTGAGCAATAAACCACTCCCACGGTGATTGAGTTCTTGCACATTGGATCTAAGGTGAAAAGGCACAAGTGATTTAACTACAACTATGTCTTGGGAATTCATAATTTAAAGTACGGTTTTCTAAAACCGAAACAAATTAGGAGCGTGTTACGAACTATTCCATATAGAAACTACATAAACATAATGAATTTCTTTCTTCTTCATCTACGATTATGAGATGATCATATCACACAAATCAGTTTCGCAAAATGGCACAAATAAATTTCTCAAAAACGAAATACTTCTTGGAGCCCATGTTTTGGCTACAGCCACATAAACACTAATATATCCCAATTTGGGTAATACAGAAAACAAGATCAAAATTTTTTGTGCAGCTCAATTTCAATTATTAATATACCTCTGAAAAAATTCAACGTGGAGTTTCGGTCAATTTTTCATTTCTCTTATAAGTTTCTACTCCACTCTATAATTTTCATTCACTTTTCCCAACAAGGGGGGGAACCATTACAATCCCCATAAAAAAACAGCACATGGGCACACAAATTTTTCAATAAATGTAAACAGAAGAGCACAAGGGAGGAAAAGAATTCAAGCAGTGAGGCGGGAATTAGTAGATAACAAAAACCACAAAAGTATAAGAAACACAGATCGTGAATTACCTTTATACAACTGATTTGATCCCAGTGTGTTCAAGCTTTTTATGCGAGCATACGCATCGCGATTTCCAAAGCATCCATTGTTGCCTTGTTGGAGCAGAACAGATTCATCTCAGCATTAGATTATTCTTATGCGAGTGTTTTGTAGTTTTGTGCAAACGGCAATTGTTATTTTAACTCGGTGTGAGTCGACTTCATCGGAAGCTATTTTCGATTGACTGACTTTGCATTTTCAAGGGGGTAACTTTAAAAATGGGCCGGTGAAATGTCTATAATTGCTTTTTAATTTTTTTTTTCACGATTGAATAACTTCAAAATGGTCTAATGAGATTTAAAAGATAAAAATACATTTAAGTAAATAATACAATTACAAAATATGATTTTGTTAAAAAGACAATACTGTCCTTTTAGTTAACAAATAAAAACCAAACACTCCCTACATAACATTACAAAATCAGCTCAAATACAGATAAAAATTCTCTCATTTTCTACTATCTGAAAATATCAAAAATATCGATAGCTGAAGAAAAAAATTTCTTGGTCAATTACTTTGAATCGGTAAGTATATTTACGTATGTTTAATTTCATTTTCGTTAAATATGTGTATGTTTTTACTTGATAAATTAAGATTCGACATAGGAGTTGGCAGATAAATTTTTTTAGCAGATGCATAATTTTTTTTAAACATGATGGGAAAAGAATTCATCTGCATAACTTTCCGATTGGTTTGCCTTAACGGCTGTTAAAAAAAACGACGAAAAGTAACAGCCAAAAAAATGGTTGTTAACAGCCTAAAAATCAATTAACACAAACAACCTACATTTAGGCTGTTAACAGCCCAAAATGTTGGTTGTTAACAGCCGATTTTTAGGCTGTTAACAGTCTAAAATGTTGGATGTTAACAACCAATATTTTAGGCTGTTAACAGCTTAAAAATCGGTTGTTAACAGTCAATAAATGGGCTGTTAACAGCCAAAATGTTGGCTGTTTAAACTATTAGGTGCTGTTTTGTTTTTTAATAAGTTCATGTTTGAAATATTTACAAATTCGATTTTGTCATGCAACACAGATATGGGGATTATACTCCCGGCTTGTTATTTTCGTGATTTTAAATTGGATGAAAATAATCGATGTACATGGAAATTGACAAGTGACGAACAAAGTAGTATGCCAACACATATAACAAAGACTATATCGTACGACAAACTATACTATGATATACAGAACAAGCTGAACATCGATTTATCTCTATACAATATGGTACTGAGATATCAATTCCAAGAGCATTTGCCATTTTCAATTCCACCTGCAAAGGTTACATTTGATATTGACGTGAGTTATCTGTTTGATTTGAACAAAACGCAAATGACAGCAATTTACGTGACTTTATGATGAAGGACGACTTAGAAGGTAGAAATGAACATTCGGATGGAGCTGATGACAATGCAAATAATTTTTGGGATACAGTGGAGATAGCTCGCGAGGATGACACTAATATTCCCGAGACAATTGTTCATCATCGTGACATCACTAAGACGCACAAAATTTAATCGGTAGTTCAGGACAGCGAGAATGTAAATGAATTTACAAATGAGGATTTAATTGTTTTATCTTGTTAGAGACATGAGTGGGTGGGAGCTCAGGGGCCGGAACGAGCGAACCTTCATCTAATTCTTCACGTGTGGTTCCCAATGATGAAGATTTGTTGTTGAGCAACTGTTTGAAACAAAGAAAGCTTTACAGGAAGCTGTACCCCTGCTGGCATTGAAATTCAATTTTGAGTTCAAGGTAAAGAAATCAAACAAATCATTGTTGACACTTGTTTGCGTTGACGATAGTTGCCGTTGGCGGTTGCGAGGGACTAAGATGGATACAAATGAGAATTTTGTAGTTCGCAAGTATATAAGGGAACATACTTGTGAATTGGGGATTCGTCAAAACGATCACAGATAAACTCGATCATGGTTTATTGGACGATAGATAATGCACAAGTATCAGAACCCATAGACGATCTACAAACCTTCGGACATCATTAACGATGTTCGACGAGAATACGAAGTGGTCATGAGCTACCGAAGGCCAAAGAATGTGCGTTGGAGGATTTAATGAGGTCGATCGAGGAGAGTTATGCTAAATTGGCTAGATACTGCCATAATTTGGGGACAACTAATCACGTTTCTACTTTTTTCATTGAGACGGAGGGCCGAGAATTGTTTTAAGTATTTATTCATAGCTCTTGGATAATGCATTAGAGGATTTACAAATGCGATGCGATCGGTAATTTTAGTCGAGGTACAACTCTGAAATCGAAATACAGAGGCAAGTTGATTATTGTTACATGTCAAGATCCCAACATCCAGAGATTTACCCACTTGCATTCGGCATAGTCGACAGTGAGAATGATCTGTCAATGAGTTGGTTCTTTACGAAGCTCAGAGAAGTGATCGGGGAAGTCCCTTATCTTGCCTTCCTAACTGATCGGGGTCAGTCTCTAATAAATGCTATCGCTGAAGTTTTCCCCGCGGCACATCATGGGCACTGCATGTACCATATACAAGGTAATCTGAAGACTAGATACCGGGGCCAATGCATCGTTTCATTGTTCAAGAGGGCGGCCGAAGCTTACAGTATTGAGGAATGTAATAAGTTTTTGGTCGAGATGGGAAATAAGTCGATATCGTCATGGGATTATCTTACAAAAAGGGATAGAATATTGTGCGCGATCACATTTTTCAGGACGTCGGTACAATTTGATGACGTCAAATAACGTGGAGTCTCTGAATGCATTGTTCAAGAAGGATCGAGAGTTGCCAATTCTTGCATTGATTGAGAACATCCGTACGAAACTGCAGCAGTGGTTTCACGACCGACGTGTGGAATCGTAGAACTACTAGAGCTGGCCACCCCAGCTCAAGAGGATAAATTGTTCAAAGCCGCAGAGGTTGAGAGGAGGTTGAATGTGGAACCACTGGATGAGTCGCGCTTCTCTGTACAATGTGCACGTCATCTGGTATACATTGTGGACCTGAATGAACACACATGCACTTGTACTCGATTTCAGTTGGAGAGTTTTCCATGTGAGCATGCAGTCGCGGTATCTATGAACATAGGCTTTGCAGCGAGAACATTATGCTCTCATTATTACACGGCTGAGTATTGGAGAACTGCATATGCTGAGACTATATTTCCCTTACCGAACGAATCTGATTAGGAAGCTCCCGACCAAATTTTCCTACTTAATAGTTTGTCGTCACCGGTAATTGAACCGCGTGGTCCTGGGCGTCGACAAACTTCTAGAATACCCTCTACTGAGAGTTTTCTCGATCGTGTTGGTAGGTAGATGTAGAGCAGTCGGCCATACTCGTCAAACTTGTACAAGTCAAATTCCCCTAGATGACATTAGTCGAGTGTGTAATGATATTGCTGTTAAATGAACAATATTTAATTATATAAATTTAATTTGCTAATTTGATTAAGTATACAATAGTAACAGTTAAATGAACAATATTTAATTATATTAATTTAATTTGCTAATTTGATTAAGTATACAAAAGTAACAGTTATTTCATACATAAATAATAGAATTACTCAATTCAATTCAATTCAATGTACTATATTTTTACAATATTTACAAGTATTAAATAAATGAATCAACAATTAAATGTATAACGTTTACGGATCACACTCGAATTCATACAAATCGCACGCTAATTTATTCCTCCAAATTTGTATCCATGTTTGGTTGATTTCATCAACCTTATGTCCTATACTCAAAAATTCGATGTACTTTATTGCAAAAATGCCGCAATCACCCCTACAATTGAATAATAATGTTAGTGTGAAAACGTGTCAGATAAAAAACTAAGTTTGCAAGTACAAAACAAAATATAAATACTTACGATTTCGATTGTCTCGCCGTCGTCTGATCTCGCACGATGGCTAGCCTGTCATTAACAATAACACCTGCTCGGGCAGCCATCAACGGAATGATCACAGCAAACGGTTCCAACTGCTGCTCGAGCTGGCCTTGTGTCGACATGAAGGGTCGGAGTCGTACACATACATCGTGGAGTCAACAAAAACAATCTCCACGGCAATCGTATGATGATTCACGATCGTTGGAACATATATATGTGTACAAGCCTCCCATGCCTTTCCCCCGAGCCTCGGCAATATCCTTACGACCCATTCGGTCATATATTCAAGCAGCACGTACTTATTACCCATACATAGCAACGACTCATGCTTAATGATAACAGTACCCAAAAACTCAGCGCTCAGTATGAGTCGGCCAGGCATATCGAATGATCGCGGATATCGTCGAGCTCGATCTCGCAATAACTCCATGGACAGGTCGATGTGCTACATCAGGAAACCAATAAAAAACTTAGGGAGTTATTTCATTTCATAAAATAAAAAATAATGTATACATAATAAACAACAATATGACTATTTCACTTACATCGTCGGCGAGCAACATCCCGGAAGTGGTGATTTCGTGAAACCACTTATATGCATCTGATATCGTCATCGACCCAACTCGACGGCTTTGTCTGAAAAAAATGTTATAGATGAATTAGCATAGCGTACTTCATTTAAACTCTATAATACTTACCGGGGCTTAATTATCATCAACTCCGCCTCGAACGATTTCCATTTGGCTGCGTCCACCTCCCGAAACAGATTGGGGTATGTCCCGTCAACGAACGTCCTCCTCTTCGCCTCAGCCGTGAAGGGAGAAACGACGTACTGCGAAGACAACCTGACCCTCTTGCCGACCACCTGCTCCGGGGCGTCAACGGCATACCTTTTTCCCGCAGCTACGTTAGGCATACACTCGTCCTCCACCTCGGGGATAACATCCTCTCGGCTCCCCACCACCACCACCTCCTTCGTCCTACCCTCTGTCTCTGTCCTCCCCACCACCACCACCACCTCCTCATCTGAGGCCTCCTTCCTACCCTCCTCAGGGGCAACTGCCTCCGTCCTACCCTCCTCAGGGACAACTGCCTCTATCCTACCCTCCTCCGCGAGAACTACCTATGTCCTACCCTCCTCCGGGGACATAAAAAAAGAAGCCAACGTAGCATCATCCGCCCAGAAATGACCCCCTCCGTCACCCCCTCCATCACCCCGTCTTATGCCTATTATATCATCTCGGAGGGCTGCGATCTCATCCTAAAGCTCTACCACATGGCGACGTAAAACTCCAACATCATTAGATAAATCCTCAACCTGTCCCCTAAACTCTCGGCGCATCTCGTCCATTTGACCCGTTATAAATACTGTCAGGCGATCGTACAGATCAGTGGACAGTGGAGAATGTGACCTGATCGGCGGCGAAGATGCCCACGGTGACAGTAATGCCCTCGACGACGGTAATGCCCATGAGGGCGATGAGGCCCTTTGCGGTGGCGAAGCCTTCGGAGGCGGCGGAGACGGTGAAGCCCTCGGCACTGGCGGCAGTGAAACCCTTGGACCGTCCCCTACACGGATTGGAATATTAAAAATTATTATATTTAATGAAAACTCGATTAACGCATGCAAATCGATTATATTCAATTTACGTACCTCATCCCGATCGGCTTCATCGTGCGGAGCGGCCAATTCACACACATATCCACGACCCTCCTCTTCCATCAATGGCATCAACTGCGTTATGACTCGAATCTGGCATAACAACATTTTGACTAGTTAATGATTACATCATCATAGTTAGGAGCTACACACAACATAAATCGCTAATGTATTATCTAACCCGAGGGTCGTCGAGAAGAGTTGATAGCTTTTTGCTAGTCGGACATCCTTCTGCTCGGGATGCTCGCCAATCATGCATCCGAGAGCAGCATGTCTCCCCTCGCTTCGCAAACTCGGTACCTAAGAGGGGGGCCGTCTCGTACGCCCAGATCTGCAACACATACAATTATTATATTCATATTTATTGTAAACAATATTATAATAAAGTATGTCAAACATTTACCTGCACGACAAGGGGTAATCCGTATGTATCGTATTTACGCATGGTCCTATTCGGCCTCGAGTGTGATCTAGTGAAGACGTGCACCATGTCCTCAAAATCTCCGGCCCCATGGATATGTGTTGAAGACATCAAGATCGTCGACGATCTGCAAATGGAATAGGTCAATCCCAGTCCTCTGATTGTGACATCGCAACACGCTCTCAAGGATGTAGACCAAGCCGAGCTTCAGTCTATCCAACATATGGTCCCACCTCGTGATCGCGTCCATCAGAGCCGACAACAACACCTTCCTATGTCCCTCAAAGTAAGTGTCGTGCAGTCTGCCTCTCTGAGTATTAGTACGAGTTGTATCATCACCCCGTAATCTCTAGTCCGTGATGAAAGCAAAATCAAACATGGAAAAACTCACAACCTTGCCCCTCAAGTCGAAGTGGAGGGCATCGCCGTCGACTGGACTAAGCAACCGACACAGTAGTGCATATCTGCCCAGAGAACTGTACATCTTTCAACTCGTACAGGGGCGAAAGAAATGAATGCCAAAGCATATCTGCATGATGCTCATCCAGCAGCTCCAACACGGTAGCGTAACTGCTAAAGTTACCGTTCTAAGTAGCCTTGCCCAAAATCTGTCTCAATGTCAAGTCCAAGTGATACTCTATACTGCAAAATTTAAAAAAAAAATTTAACCGTCAGCACTTCGAACATAAGATAATGAAATACAGCATAATCACATAAAATGAAGTGAACCGAATTGTAACAACTACACAAAAGAAATAATTAAATTAAAAAATGAATGGAAAATAGAATTTGCTAAAAGGAAAATAGAATTTTATGTCATTACGCAAAATTTTTCAGTAAGTAAATATTATTCAATTACGTAAGTTAATTTGTTAAAATATAATATTTAACAGTTACAATTATTTATTTAATTATATTACTAATTATCAAATTAAAATTAATTATTTAATTATAAAAATTTTAATCGGCTTCGTAAAATATTTAATTCTATAAATATCTATTTAATATTCGAGTTATTAAATTACGTAAAATACAAAATGATATAAATTTTTATTCAATATTCAATTTATTATATAAAATTAATTATATTATGTAAAATATTTATTTAATATTTGATTTTTTTCATTTATGAAAAAAATTTAAAGGAAAAAATAAGAAGTTGCTAATTTGTTAAAAATATAATATATAACAATTATAATTATTTATTTCGTTATACTATTAATTATCATATTAAAATTAAAATTAAAATTAATAATATACATTTTATTATATTATCAAATTAAAATTAAAATTAATTATTTAACCATATAATTTTTTTTAATTCTACAAATATCTATTTAATATTCGATTGATTAAATTACGTAAAATATAATATTATATAAATTTTTATTTAATATTCAATTTATTCAATTATTATTAAATATAAATTGTAATGAAATGTGTAAAATATTTAATTATATAACTTTTATTTAATATTTGATTTATTAAATTATAAAAAAAATTATAGGAAAAAAATAAGAAGTTGCTAATTTGTTAAAATATAATATTTAACAGTTACAATTATTTATTTAATTATATTACTAATTATCAAATTAAAATTAATAATAAAAATTTAATAATAGGCTTTTTTTATATTATGTAAAATATTTATTTAATATACATTTATTAAATTATATATATGTGTGTGTGTGTGTGTGTGTAAATTAAGTGGGCCAACTTAACAGACGACCCACTTCGTTAATGGCCAGATTATTAATTAAGATCGGCTGTTAAAAGCTGATTCAGAAGTCGAACTGACTTTTAACAGCCAATCTGACACGGCGGTTAACAGCTAGTTCGACTTCTGAACCGGCTGTAAACCGTCGTTATCGTGTTCGGCTGCAAAACTGGCGGATTTTATCGTCGGAAATGGCTGAAAATCGCTATTTTCGGCAATGTAAAGTTAAAAAAATGAGGCAAACACACCCCTATCATTAAAACTCAAGCAGATCTATGCATATATAATTCAATAAACACAAAAAAAAAAAGTGAAAATAATTGAAAGCCGTATATGTGAAAAAAAGGTTGTGAAATCCGAAAAAAAAAAAAAAAAAAAAACTAACTTTGGTTGACAATCAGTGGGTGGCCGGCGTGGGTAATGTTTTTTGTCAGTGGGTGGCCGAATTCTTCTTTGAAAGTGGTCGATTTTTGTGAATAATAGTTGGTTTTGGGAGTTTTTTGAACGATTTTCACGTTTGGACGGTTTTCAAAGTGGCCGATTTTTCTTCTCCTTCCAATGAAGGATATTTTCTCCTTTTAGATTTTAAAATTATGTTTTGATTTTTTTTTTCTTAATGCAATTTATTGGTCAAATGCCAAAGTGGAATTATGGCATTTTCAACAGGCCATTCACACGTATATCCTCCATTTTCAAGTGGAAAAGAGAAAAATAATATGAAAAAAATGTTATTAGTCACCAAACATTGGTCGTTGTTTGAAATTGAATTAATATAAACTTACGTCCTAGATGACATTGTTATTAATATTGTGTGAGTTGTCAAAATTTAATTGATGTATAAAAAATTGTTAACTCAAAAAATTATTATCCATAATATCAAAGTTAATGTATAGGTAGCAAAATTGGTATTACGCTGCATAAAGTACTACAATTGATTTTTCAATGGCAAGGTAATGCCTTTCCTCTTGAAGATTTCCACAGCAATGCTCATGTGCTCCGCTCGCAACAAAAGAAAATCCCAACAAGATCAAAATAGCAATTTTAAATTAGTCATAAAAAAATAGGGAAATTTGCGGCTACGATACCAAATATTTTGCATTTTGTAGAATTTGTTCAAACCTTTCATTTGCGCCACTCACAATACCAAACCTTTAAATAATTCGCACTCGAAATCCAAATTGACAAAATCCATTAATTTGACCATTAGTTGACCAAAAATTAAATATTTGACCAATTGTAGACTAATTCTTAAAGGGCAAAATAGTAACTTTTCCTTTTTTTCATATGAATGGTAATGCATTAGCAATAAACATCATGATGTTTTTATTGTTTTACAAAAACTTCAAAGAGAAAGCATTGAAGGACTATCTTTGAAGGGAAACTAGTTCTAGTTATGTTGTTGATTTTAGACGTTGAACAAAAATACAAGAAAATTTGGACAACGATGATGCATATAATTGGTTAAATGAAAAATGGCCTTCCCAATGGAGTAGAACCCATTTCTCCATGTGTCCCCAAATATGATATGCTCTAAAAACTTGTGGGAATGCTTTAACATGTCAACTTTTTTGGGATGCGAAAGATAGATTATTACTATCTTTGATTGAAATATTCGATTTTCGTATTACATTCATTGGTGTTTGTTAGCGATTAGTATAAGGCGAAGACATAACTCAAAGCTTATGAATTCTTGATTATTTTTTACTTGGCCTCAAAACCATCCGGCTAGAACCTATGGGACCGGCCTGCTAGTGAAAGTGAGTAAGCTTATGTCATGTTCGATCACTTAGCCAAGCTACTTTTAGAATTGATACTTCTCCTTCTCAATAAATATTATTTTGGAGTTGAAGTTAGAACAATAGTCTTAACCTCAGTTTGGTGGGAATTAAAATCATATTTTTAATCATTTTTCATAGAATTTGATGAAATGTGTAGTTGAAAAGTCGTGGAACCTATAAAATATGCAGTTAAAATGAATTGTTAACTTTGACTTAAATTAAAATCTATATTTTAATCGGTACCAAGTCGAAACTTAATTTGATTAAAGCTCGAGTTTGACTAGTTGCAAGTGAAAATCACAAAGCAAGTTCGAACTAGTACTACTTGTCGGATCTCAACACTTGGATCTTAAATTGATCATTACTATTTGGGTCTTGGCCCTAGCTAAACGGGTTAGGTTATAATCCAGACTCGGCTCATTAACTGGTGTAGTCAAATCGTTGCTGGAATACATCGCTCTCATTTCCTCTTGAGAGATTTGCTTAAATAGCCTAGTCAACAATAGTATTTGGCTCTATTGTTAAAAATATTATTCTGCCCTTACTTTCTATATTTGCAAAATATGTCATGTATCTTTTAGTTGTTAGGTCGTTCAGGGTTATATCTCACAATTCTTCTATTTGGATCGTAGGTACTTAGAACTAATTTTAGAAATCTTAATTTAGTATTTTCTTGTAACCAAATCAAGTATTGTTGTTGCTCGAATTGGTGATATCTTATAGTTCTTAGGATTTTATCCCACTTTTCTGGATTATCTTCTTTTCTAAACTCTTCAAGAAGTATTCTAATTTCTCTGGATCTTAGTTCACTGGTATTATCTTAAATTTTTCTAAATCTTCAATATCTTCTCTTTTCTCGTGTTTCATTAATTAAATTAATCAGGACCACTATTTATACGATATCTTTTTAACCTTTCAAGTTGTTCTAAATATTCTCTATATTTTGATAACTTTTCAAAAGCTCTAGGTTGATCTTCTTTAGTTATGTATTCAAAAACAATACCTCCTGAAACTTCTTTTTCTATATCTTCGTATTCAGTTATGATATTTTTGATTTTTATTTATTTATAAGTTTCTACATGATCAAATTATATATTATATTTACAAGCATAATCTATATCAAGATATATTTTTTCAAGTTTTTCTTAGTCAACGGGAAGTATATTTTCAGATTTTTCAACTATACCTAGTAAAAATGAAATATCTTTTTCATCTAAATATAATTTAAGACAACAATCATTGGATGTGGATGTTTGTGAAGTGTTCATAAAGATTAATAGTCATTAAAGTATAAGCATGTAAATAACTTACAGTAATTAATGGAAATAATTAGGTTTTCCCTCCAGTATATTTTTATAGTTGTTTTTCATGTACTTAATCAATCTTAGGAATATTTAAAATGTTTTGAAACCATTTGAGTTCACAGCTGTTTTCGCAAAAGGCTTTTCAATTAAGGTTGAATTTATCACTCTAGAGAACTAGTCATGTTGCCACAAACGTTATCTCATAGTATTCAGAGTCTCTATTTTCACCTCTTTTCAAACTCTTTTCAGAATCAAGTTTTTACATAGAACGAAATTTTAAAAGATAAACTCACATACATTGTGCTACAATTTTGTTAGAAAACTGTCATTTTCCCCTAAAACTTTCATCAAAGACAGGTACTTTGGCATGTCTAACATCCATTCGAAAACAATGTTTTGAAAAACTTTTAAAATTTCTATCTGTACTTTTGAAGAATCGTGAGAAACTTAACGAAATCCTTTTATGAAAGCTTTGTTGAACATAACAAACTTCATCTTAATATTCATAAACTGAAATAGTACGTGCTTGCATACTATATTTACATACATTTGGTACTTACTTTATGAAGTTTAAAACTCCATAAATGATTACCTTCTTACAAGTGGTGTATACAGATTATAAAAGATTATAAAAGATTAACTTCTAAGTGGTTATTCCGAGATGATCCTTTGAACACTGAACATCCTCCCTTTTATAGAGGTTTTTGAGCTCACAGGGTGTCTTCCACTATCTTTTGTCTGTCACCATCTTTTGTTGGGTAGTGTTAGCTGACCTTATCTTTTGAGCTGGACCGTGACATATAACCACTAGTGAGTGAAGGGTTATAAGCACATCGACTTCTTTATAGTATCTTATGTTTTCTAGTGACCACAACTTTTCTTTAATAAAGTGTTTTTATTAAAGTAAATGATAAAGACTCACTAGCTTGGTTCCATCACTTTTCCATTCGCGAATCAAAGAATTCCGCAGGGAATTCTCTATTGTCAAGAAATGCTTGGCTCATATCTTCTACGACGTAGTACTCACAATGGTGATCACTGTAGTCCCAGAGTATCTTGCACAATTCTTTCGCCATATCTTCTTATCCACTTACTTGGTTTGAGATTATAGTAGATAGTAAATGGTCAAGAAGACACATATCTTCTTCTTTTGTAGTAATCCTAGCATTGGAATAAATTATATGATCTTCAGACAGATAAATTCATATAGTTTCTTTATTGGTAATCAACTGAGTTACATGTTCAAATATCTATTTTCAACCTCTTGCTCTCCTGTAAGGCATCATATTTATGATATCTTAGTAACCATTTTTAACAACTTTTTGATTAGTTGGTAAATAATGTTGATTTGTAAGTCTCATTTTAATAACATGGAACGATGACTGCTACATTGAAAAATACGATCTCATTTCATGGTTGCTGAGTGGAACATGATATATATGTTGGTGCTTTTGATAATTTCAGTATATCTTTTTGCCACCTTCCTGACATCAATTAGAAGCTGGACGATCTGTTTGAGATCTTTACTATGATATATACATAGTATATTTCCTAGTTTAAAGCAGTTTTGTATCCAGTTGGCTGGTGCTCCTGGATAATAATTTATCTTATTGTATTTTTCGTAGTGTAGAGTTTTCATCCATTTTTCTATCTCAAAGTACCAGTCAGACAAGATATTAAAAATAAAATAAAGAATATTACTTCTTCATAGTTATCTTTTCTGGGTATTTGTATTGCATAACATATCTTGATAATATCCTTTGGATCAATATTTTCAATAATTAGCTTAAGTAAAGTTTGACAAGGTGAAGAGCTACCTTCGCTGTTTTTTTATATCTTGAGTATCTCTCTGATGGGAATTTTCATATTTTTGTTACTTGTAATAGGTTTAAGTATTCTCTGTGAAGAGGTTCATATTACCTTCTTTTCTTTTTATTTATCCTCGAGAAGAGTGCTAGTATTAACTGGTCCATGTGAAGAGATACTAGACTTGGTGCAAGTAACATCTACCTCAAGGAATTCTATATTCATTTTGCCCTGGAAGGCTATCTTGTATATTTTGAATTTGTGTTTTCAAGTGGGAAACTTTTATCCCAAGTATCTGGACTTTCGTCCTCAATTATTCTAGCTATATCCCTGCTAAGATAATCAAGAAGAAAATTAGCTTCACCTTTTATATATTCAATATCAAATTTGAATCTTGATAATATATCTGTTGGTAATAGATGGATCAACGTTATTTTTCAAAAATGCTTTAACTTGAGTGTTATCAGTTTTAATTAAGAACTTCTTTGTTAATAAATAATATTCATATTTTTGTACTCCTCGCTTTACAACAATGAGTTCTTTCATGTTCGTCTCATATCTTGTTTCAGTTTTTTTTAATGTTCCTAATGTGTAACCTGCAAGTTTATTAAGACAGAACAATTCTTTTCACATTTATATTCTTTATGATTCTTTTTAACCTTTAGTAGTTTACCCCCGTAATTATCTGAAGCATCAATTTCAAGGATAAATAAATTTTCTTCTTGTGGAATTACAAGCTTATGCAAAACCTTTAATTCCTTTTTTACCTTCCTTATATTTTCACAATCTTGTTCTTCTCAAAACCATATTACATTCTTTCTTAATTTTGGAAGAAATTTATTTTTTAACTTGGCACGATTTTCAATGAATCCTTCAGCATAATTTAGTATACTAAGGAAACTCTGTAACTGTTTTTTATCTTTAACTTTTCAGGAAATTCTTGAAAATTTTCACCAACACGAGATTGCAATTGCAATTTTTCTTTTTTTTTATGAATAATCCCAAAAATTCTATCTTTGTTTTAGCTATCACAACTTTCTTTTGAGAAAGTGTAATACCATATTTTTTCATAACATAACAAAATTTCTCAATATATTCATTTATATCATTTGAATGAATAAGTAAATCATTTACATAAGCAATGCAGAAATGAGTGATTGGTTTGATTACCTCATCATTTCTTCTTTAAAATATATGTGGTGCATTTTTCAACCAAAATGCATCACATTCCATTCGTATTGTCCTAAAGGATTGGGGGTACTAAATGCAATTAGTTGTTTACTTTCTTTTGTAAGTACGATTTGCCAAAAATCTGGCTTACAATCAAAATGAAAATATCTTCTTATTATGTACTTGTTTAATAAGGGTGTCCTTATTAGGCAAGTAATATCCATCAAACTTAGCCCATGTTTGAACCTCATTCTTTTTCCTTTTTTTCCCATTCATTTTTTACAGTACTCATTTTCAACCACACATTATCCAAATAAAATAATATTACACACAAATCTAAAACTTTTCATCACTTTCCACCACACATTCTCCTATCAATCACTATTCAAAAATTAATTCTTTCTAAAAAAATGGGGGCCAAGCATGCTTAGTAACTTCATTTAACTTTTTATAGTTTATCACCATCCTAACTTTTTTTTTTATCTCACTATGTTTCTAATCATAAATGTTGGACTGCTATATGGGCTTTTACTATGTCTAATCAATCTGGCTTCTAGTAGTTCTTTTATATGGTCCTTAAATTCTTTTTGGTCCTCCACACTATATCTCATAGGTTTGACCATTACTATAGTGTCTGGATTGATTAGTTCTATCTTTACCTTTACTTTATCTGTACTCCATTTTTCTAATAGGTTTTCATAATAGGTTCCAGAAATTTCTTTTTTTAATTTTTCTAACTTATTTTCTGTTGTCATTTTCAAAACCGTAACTGATTGAAATTTTTCTGTACTCCAACATCCACTACACTGAGTTGAAGAGCTATGATAATTAATTTCTTTATATGTTATGCTAACAATTTTAGTTATTTTTTATGTAAATATCTTGTGTGCACAAGGAGTTGTAAACATATATCTGTCAATATATTGTGTAAATGGTGCATATTTTAGTAGAAAATTTTGTCATAATAACATATCACATCCAGTTGTGGTTGACATATATATTATATAAACAAATATTTCTCTAAAGGATATTAGAAAAAGTACTTGTGTAGCATATTTGCTGTATATTACCTTGTTTTCACCTGCTATTGTAGCAGTGACAACCTTCTTTGAGTTATATTTTCAGTATTCAGATGGTAGTACATTTGGTAAGCATAAGCTTATTGTACTCCTTGTATCTAGATAAGTGTGAAATTTAATTCTGCAATAACTTCTTATATTGAGTGTAACTTCAATATATGGATTCATGAGATTAGTACTAACTACTCTTTCCATGATAACAACGGTTTCATATTTTCATCAATTAGTGATATCGCATAGTTTGGTTTTACTGTAAATATTATCTTCTAGTAGACTAGATTTCCTACTACAGTACCTAATAGAGCATCCATAGGATTTTGTAAGATTCTGTTGTTCGTGCAATATATCTCTATTGGTATATTCATACATTATCTAAAGAATCATTTTACCATGATTTGGATTCCTCATATCTCAGTACATTTTAATTTGCTTCTTATATTTTTTGGAATTTTGGATAACTTTTGTCTTACTTAATCTTTTGTGATTATAGAGATTCTTGTCTTTCTTATTGTGTATTCTATATTGATAAATATTTCTTTGTAGTTCATACTTATAATTGTTTTATTTATTTTTGGCTGCATTCCTAAAAATTCTTGATGGAATACGTCTTTCTCTTGTAAATCTAATATCTTCTTTATTATCCCTTTGTACTTTCTAGCATCAAAAGTGATTTCTTGGTTTATACCTTCTACTGAATCTTCAACTTCCTCAATTGTTTCTACTTCTATTTCCTAGTTTATTTGTTGTATCTCTTGATTCATACATACTATCTCGTCAGAATCTTCTTCTTCTGATGATGTATCTAATTCATAAATGCTATTGCATTCACTATTAAATTTTCAAAATATTCAATTGGCCCTGTATCTCTATCATCTTGATATATTTTGGTTTGGGCTTTTTAGTCCAATTTTTTTTCTTGAAATATTTTTTATGTGGTTTAAAATCTCTTTTCTTAAACTTCTTGTAATTTTTGAATTTTCTTTTATGTTTCTTATATGGCTTATGTTTCTTTTTGCAATATTCAAATTGTTCAATTTGGCCTACATTTATGTACCAACACAAAAAGTTTCTTCTTATCTTGTATGCTTTCTAAAGTTTCTCTACATCAGGTGCTTATCATTTTTTTTGTAAATTCAATCACACTTCTAAGACTATCTATATTCACACCTTCTTCTTCTCCTCCAAGAGGTAATAGTTTCTCATATTCTTTTAGTAATTTGATTCTCCGTGGGAATGGTGACCTTAGTATATGTTTATTTTCTTGATGGTCTCATTGGTTTAATATATAGTATATCTCTTCGAATTTACATGTGTATCTTTCTAGCTCACACATATCACGTATCTTTAAATTTTTCATTGCCATTATTCCTTCATTATATCTTCTTGTTTCCTAATTTCTTCATTAACTGTGAATTTGTGTCCTAAGAATTCTGTTCTCAGGATTCTTTCAAACCTTCTTAATATCTTTTGTATATTTTGCTTATTCAAAATATTCATATTATCTAATGCTTCAGTTATATTTTCTCTATATTCTATTCTTCTTTTTATATTTTCTGGTAGCTTTCTCCACTATTCAGTTACAATTCTTCTGAATCTATGTTCTATAATCTCGAAGGCTGTATATGTTTCCCATTTATTAAATTGTATAAATAAATATGTACTTTTCATCCATATTTCAATAGATTTGTCTTTATCTACACAGTCAAGATCTAACCATATCCATGTTGTGCGAATAGGTTCATTGTAAGGTTTCATTGAATTTATATCTTTTATGGATTGTTTTCTTATATTTCCAGTGTATCTTTTCTATATTTTTCTAATTGATTAATATCATCATTATTAGGTATTGTTGTACCATAATGATTATATTCATATTCTTCATCACTACTAAATTTCATTTTTATATTATGATTATATGATTGATTAGTGTTCATTTTTGTATTTTCCATTTTTTCAGTTAACTCCTCTAACTGTTTTTTATATTCATTATATTTTTTACCAGTAGATTCTAAGAATTTTTGTTCCAATTATTCAACCTCTGTAATTATATATTGTTTTATCTCATGATCTTTATCTTTCTGTATTAACCTGGAATTTTGAGGTGAATTAATTATAATCCTATCTTTTTCCTAAAGATTTTTATCTAAAAGAGCATTTCCTATTTGTAAATTATATTCTAGATTTTTCAATATTTTGTGTATATCTTCAAAACTTTCATTTGTATTATTTTTAGATAAATAAGGATAACTTGATTTCTTATGCTTCTCAACTTTCAAAAAAAAATCTCCAATTATATTTTCTTCGACCATTATATTCATCGTTATCTTAAGTTCGTTATGTGGCTCTGATACCATTTCTATTGAGAGGGTACAACAGAACTTCTTTTAGTATCTTCGTAGACATTTAAGAGATCATAATAAAATACATAAAATTGAGGGTTAATACCCTAAATAATCACTGAACTTTGTCAAAAATTCACACGAGATCACTGAACTTCAAAACTTCCTTAATTAGTCACTGAACTCTTCATAAAATTCCTAGGAGGTCACTGAACTTTAAAACTACCATAAATAGTCACTGAACTTTTCCAAATAGTCACCCAACTTTGCAAAAAGTTCCTAAGAGGTCACTGAGTTATTGATGTATGGGGTCCCAATTTGCGAAGTTCGGTGACCTACTAGAAAGTTTTAGCAAAGTTCAGTGACTATTTATGGTAGTTTTGAAGTAGGAACTTTGTGCAAAGTTCAGTGACTAATTAGGAAAGTTTTGAAATTCGGTGACCACCTGGGAACTTTTGGCAAAGTTCAGTGACTATTTAGAGTATTAACTCTAAAATTGACTTACTTTTGTTAAAGTTTTTTCTTCAATGATTATATCTAATTCGTCAATTCTTCTCTCTAGATGGAAAATCCATTTTTGTATATCTTTTTCTATTTTGATTGCTTGATTATCTATGTAAGCATCTTTATATTTTAATCTTAGTTAAATATTATGTAAAGAATTATTTTAGATATTCTCTTTGGTAATTTAATACACTATATGTTGTAGTTCTTAGATCAATAAAATCTTGTACAATTTCTGGAGTTAAATCTATCCTGGATTCATAAATTCTTTGGACTTGATTGAAGTCTCTATATTATTTAGTAGCTTTAGTTACAAATTCTATGTAAGAGGGTATTTTAGGTGGTTCTTAGTATTAAAATAGTCAAAGCCAAAACGGAAAGGCGATCTTTCATTTGGGCGATTTTTATGTATTTCCCTTTCCTCCCTCATGTTGTGCCGTGAAACTACCACCTTTTCACTCTGCACAATCGTCAAGTCATTATTACACAAACATTTTAGTATAATCAGGAAAGCATCATCGTACAATATTCTTGTTCCGACGCATTGTCAGCAGCAACGCCACTGCTTTTCTTCTCCAGGTACTCTGACCCCCCATTTCGAACAACTTTATTTTCTTCGTTTTGCTCTTTTTGTTTATAGTTCGATTAAGATGCACTGAGTGTTTGTCAAATGTTTCTTTTGTTTAGGGATAGTTTTAAGCTTAGAGTTGAGAATTATGATTATGGGATTGTAGATAATCTGTTCGTCAAAATGCGAGGATTAGTGGGTTAATTTTGAATTATTTTAGTGAGTAAAGATGACCCTTAAATCTAAAATTGAACTGAACAAATGGGCGAGCCTTATTTTTTTAGAGTGCATGATTCTTGGCAGCATTTAGTTTTTATAAAGTAGGTTTTTGAGCTAAAAATCCCCCGAAAATATTTTCTTAGAATGCTGAGACATATTTGGGAAAAAGTTTCATTTACTTTTTCTTCAGGCTTAGCAAAGCATGCTAAAAAAAAAAGATATGGATGTACTTGTGAACTTTTTTGATTTCGGGGCTAGAATTTTGTGCGTAATAAATAGCAAATACATGTAGAAATGAACAGTTTCCGTGTATGGGTGTGGATGTAAATTAGGAGTGCACATGCATACTTCTATAGATGCGCATTTGAATTTAGTAACTGATAAATGGGGGAACTGAGATATAGGAAATGTTAAATATTAACCATCAGTTCGCTAGAAGTGGTTGTGTCCAATCATATGACAGAAAAGGATGAAATTTTAAGTCTGTTTGGCACAACTATTGGCACGTTAGGATAAATTACACTTTGCCTTCACATGCTTATAACTTGGACTTTATGCTGGAAGGAGAGCAGGGGAGTGATAAGCAGTGATAATTGGTTAAGTGGACAGCTAAAACCTGCAACAGAGTAAGAGCTCTAGTTAAAGATGAAACACAAAACCTGACAGAAGTGTGTTTCAGTTGCTAAAATGTAGACAAAATGGGGATTCCTATTTACTTGAATGAGCTTTCTGCAGGCTTATTGGGAAAGGTTCAAGAAATGGTCAGCAATGGTGGTGTTGTCGATCCCACTACCCGGATTCTATTCTGTGGGCCTTATTTTCCTGCTTCTCATAACTATACACGAGAGTATTTGCAAAGCCATCCATTCATACAGGTGTTTCATATTATTGCATTATCTCCTCGTGTTTGTAAATTTATTTAGTGCTCAGTGGATATACGTTTCATGAATCAAATTTCTGCAAGTGAATGCTGGGAAGAATGACCTTAAGTATTCTTCTACAATCAGTCTCAAATTGTTTTTCACGCCATCATTTAAGACGCAAAAGTGGAATCCTTTTCAAATTACTCCATCCATTTTCTATAAGAATTTAGAAGGAATATCGAAATGATTATTTAAAAAAAGGAACTCTGCCATCAGCTTCAGTTTTCAATCTGCAATACTTGTTTTTTTCTGAAATGTGTGTTCTGTATATTTCAGTCTTACCATGCTTATTATAAAAAATTGTCAACTTAAGATTTTTTTTCATCTTTGATGTATACATTTCACTCTTTAGAACTAAATCTGTGCATCTATCTGACATTCATCATTCTGTCTGTCAGGTCGACGATGTTGCTTTCGATAATATCCCTGATGTTATTGGAAATTATGATATTTGCATAATAAAAAATATGCAATTAAATTCAGATCTCATCTCCCGTGCAAAACGGATGAAGCTTATCATGCAGTATGGAGTTGGCATAGAAGGCATCTTTTCTTAACCACAATGATCTGAAGTGTTAAGCATTTTTTTTAACTGTTTATGTTATCTATCTTCACACGTTCTGTTTACTCTAGGTGTTGATATAAATGCTGCTACGCAGCATGGAATCAAAGTTGCCAGAATCCCAAGTGATTTGACAGGCAATGCAACTTCATGTGCTGAAATGGCAATATATCTGATGTTGGGTCTCCTCCGTAAGCAGGTTGGTCTATTTCAATATTAAAATGCAAAATTAGTCTACGTTTAACTCCATCATTGAAGTTGTGAAAGTGGATTTTAGAAAAATATTTTAAATATATTGTGTAGAAACTGAAGTTGACATCTTTCTGTGCAAATCGTGCATGGTTCTGAAATGATGAGCAGATGAGAACATGTTTTTTGTGATAATCTATAACTAATGCCATACATCCATGATTATTCTGAAAGATACAAATAAGATACTAGATATTGAAATAGATCCGGCACTTCGAAGGAGTATTGATAACTACGACTACTTAGGTGCTAGTTATACCTGAATTTTCTAAGCAATCGGTCATGATTCATTTTCTTGTCTACAAAGTACCATGTTGTCCTCTTTTTAGTTTTATCAATAGTAAACCTGTATTTTTCAGCTTTATAGCAAGTTGCCTTAGACAGTCCAAGTTGCTCTAATGATTTACTGTTCTGCAAAGCCCTCATAAGAATAGTTTGCTTTTCTTTTTCCAGCTTTCTTCCCCTTTGCTCTGATATTGATATGTGAAAGACTTTGCTTTTGCACATCAGTTTCATTTTTGAGTGCTCTTTTATTGGTGCTTTTATTTCCTGTTTCATTATATATCTTATGGATTTGAATTGTGCACAGCTCCAGTTAGACACTCTGTTCATACATGAAGTGAATCTTGTATATACAGTTTTCTTTCTGAGTGTGGAAATTCCCTGTGGAATTGTATTTTTTTTTTTTTGGTGGCAAGAATATATTTTCGTTGAGAAAAACTATATAGTGAACAAGTGCTAGTGTATGCCATTTCTATGTAAAATTTCCTGGAAATTTTCTGTCAATGCAGTATGATATGCAAATTGCTGTAAAGCAGAAATCTCTCGGAGAGCCAATTGGTGACACGCTGCTGGGAAAAACGGTGAGCTTCTGACGAGGTTTTCTTCTCGACAATATGTCCTTGTATTCGAGTTCCTTGCCATTGCTTTGGCCTTTTCATGGTCATAAAAATGAACTCGAAAATAGTTGAAGGGAAAGTATGTTGTTTGGACTGTAAAGGTTGACGAGAAAGTGATTTTGATACACTCCATCAGTTGCTAGGACTAAAATAAAGTCATTGAAAGATTGTCCCGTAGACATTTTACTTCAATCAGATTTAATGCATGGTTTTCTTTTCTTGGATTTTGCTGATGAGCATATTATTTTCCTAGTGGACCTAGCGTATTCTAACATTCTCCTCATTTCTTAGGTATTTATTATGGGATTTGGAAATATTGGGATTCATTTAGCAAAGCGTTTGCGTCCATTTGGTGTGCAAATACTTGCTACCAAAAGGAGTTGGGCCCTACCTTCGCATAACTCACGCGAAGTCGAGGGTATGAAACTTTATAATTTGAATCTCTTGCGACCTCATGACATTTTTGTTTAATAACATTAACATGTAATAAGATATATTCAGATGTTGGAAATGGTACCTATGATGATCTGGTCGATGAGAAGGGTGGTCATGAAGATATTCTAAAGTTTGCAAGCCGTGCAGACATAGTGGTCTGTTGCTTGGCATTGAACAGCGCAACGGTCAGATTCCTCTGTGATTTATATGTTTCCCCTGCAAATTCATCTTGTAAATGATTTATGTCCTACATTTGCTTAATTTCACTTCTTTACTTCCAGGCTGGCATTGTGAATACGAACTTCATATCTTCAATGAAAAAGGTTTCCGTTATTTTGTTATAGAGATTCATACATATTCTTGAAATCTTCTTTGTATTAATCTTACATATTATTTGGTTGTCTTAGGGTGCTATTCTCATAAATGTTGCTCGAGGTGGTCTCTTAGGCTATGATGCGGTTCTTCATCATCTCAAATCCGGCCACTTGGGAGGATTAGGGATTGACGTTGCGTGGACTGAGCCATTTGATCCGGAAGATGCTATTGTCAAGTTTCCAAATGTTATAATCACACCCCATGTTGCAGGAGTAACAGAATATTCCTACAGACAAATGGCAAAGGTATCTAACTTAAAAGGCTTATGTAGCATTTCTTGAGGAGCCTAGTGGGCATTGTTTGGCTAAGGTTAAGTGTTTACTTTTGAGTAAATAAGTAAAAAAAATTATTTTATTGGTTAAGTTGGAAATAAGTTACTCATTTTGACAGTAACATAGGAGTGAGTTTCAAAATAAGTTAACTTTTTTTACTTGGAAGTATGTGTGCTTGCTTGATGGACTTCGAGCAATTGCATTAAATATTAGACTATTGCCAATGTTACTTCTATGTAATTATTAAAAGTTCTTGAAGTGATTTTTTAATTACATCTTGGCTGTCGAATTAAACAGGTTGTTGGAGATGTTGCCCTTCAACTTCATGAAGGAAATTCGTTGACAGGGATTGAAATCGTTAATTGATCCGCTCAGGCAGTATATTTTGGCCGTCGAATTAAACAGGTTGTTGGAGATGTTGCCCTTCAACTCCATGAAGGAAATTCGTTGACAGGGGTTGAAATCGTTAATTGATCAACTCAGGCAGTATATTTTGGCACCAGCGTGGTTGGTTTTTCATCATTCATTGTCAATTGCTCACATGCAATACTTGATAGGTCTGAATAGTATATTAAATAAGATTTTAGTCTCTTTTTCGTGTTTGGTACTTTCCAATTGTGTGTTTCCTTATTTCGAGTGCCGATATTCTATGTTATTTATGTACATTAACTTATTGATGAATCCATGCCGTCTTCCATGGCAAAATATCAACACACGTTTTCACTCTGTTTTCTTTCTTTCTTTCTTTTTTGGTCTTTTTTGGTTGTTTGTTGTGCTGGAACTGAATGATCCTAAAGAGGGAAGCTCTCATTGTGAATAGACTGTCGTCCATAAAATTGATGTTGGAAGAGGGATTCATGACCTGTAGTGTTTTGATTTTAAAGATAGCTACATGCTTGGAGAATTTCTTGGAATTGATGAATATCCATTCAAATTTTGGGGTGCGCTGTGCCACTGAACTAATAGCTAGTCAATCGAACCTTACTACTGCTTGAGGTTCATGAAATCGCATCCCTGCCTGACCCTTAAGCCCCTAAGAGTCTAATGAAAGTCTTGAAGTTTTATTAACAGGCTAAGATTATCAATGAATCATTTTTTTACTGGGTTGAAATAGTCCACTTGACCAACAATGCTACAATGTACAAGTACACATGTTATGCAGAGCCAAGAACAAAGCATTGTAACTTGGATTAACATAAGCAGTCGACGGTTCCAATCCAACACAGGCTATAAGCAACTTACTTCAACCAAATTTCCAAGCATCGGGGGGAAGGGGGCAATGTCATTCAGCTATTGCATATGGCAATTAGCTCGTGTTGGCAGGACCTAAACATGCCACTGAAGTTTGCAGTGCAACCGTCAAAATTGTAGGCAGGCACCTACCATATTGACAAATGCGTTGTGCCCAAAAGGCACACTGTATGTACATGACAAGGTTCAATGCCCATATTTGCTCATCACGTGGAGCACAACTAGAGTTCAGTTATGAACAACGATGATCCTTAATATTATGCGCTCATATTTAAACCATCGAACCAAACCTGACATTAAGGCAAAAACGTTGAGCAAATGAAAGATCGACTAAAAAAGCTAATATATTTTTTGCTTGTAAACATCTGCAAACTGCATAAACAAAACCCACATCTAGCGAAAATTGTTCAACCAAATACATTATTTGCTTATGAAAATTCCCGTTTAGGCTAATAAATCTGTACAGAACTTGTATACCATCCATTGAAGCATTCAAAATACTTAAATATCGACAAAAACAAATTAAATCCTTTAAGAACAAACAGCAGAAATTTGTTGAACTTTAACTTTACGAAGTACATATTTTACAATTTTGAGCATTTCATATTTTGGCAATAATATTGATAGTTCGCTTTCTAGCTCGACGAGAAATAAAGGCAAAAAACAAGATCACCAATATTTTATCCGGTCTTGACAATTTTCTCTGTAAACATATACCTTACTCTTTATTATTCCGTTGATACCTGAAAGAGAGAATTATCTGTGTTAGTCACAAAATTGATTTCCTCGGCTTTTGGCTCGCCTTTCAATCGAGAAGAAATACCTTTGGTAGTTCAACAACTACATTTTCTGCAGAAGGACAGCTATCGAGCAAGTAGGAGATAACACCTGCACGTATAGCAATGTAGCTTGTATTTCGCTTAGGTTTGATCTTCCAACTCTTTGAATCCTATGAATGGATAGAGTTATAAAAACAGATTAAACAAGTCCAAATAAACAATTAAAGCATGTTCGGTACACTAAAAGACACTATTAAAGACCAAAAATAAGGTAAATCTGGTCATTTGTACTCTCCAATCCTCTCCAGCTTTGCATACTAAGCATGACCTTACTGAGAATTCGTGTATGCTACGCTAACTATTAACTTTTGTTTGGCAAAATAACGTATTGCACATCGAATTTTACAAATCTGAAATGCTCAAAATATATGATTTATGAAATTTACCTGTTTGGTGTAGATGATTGGATAGTACTCAACAATATTAATGAAGAAAAATAAGTCAAAACTTTGTTTATTATATTTTCAATTTATGTCTAATATTGTGTGCACTAAAGTGTTCAAATATCGTCATAAGGATGGTTTACTAAGTTTAGGCTAAAAGACATATAGCAAGCTGAAGAGACAACAACCGTACCTTAGAATCACGGAGTATTAAATAGTCATTCTTTGCACTCTTCAATAACTGTGTAAGTTCGTTGATAGTTATACACTTCTCCGTGTGTTTATTCTCTGCTGTGAACCTTATATACCTCAAATTGTCAAAGGTAAGCGGTGCACGTTTTCTTAAATCAGAAACGGCAGACAAAACCTAGGAGAAGTAGAGATTCAAATCACATGTCATACGAAACTTTCATGAAACCGAATAGTTCTTCTATACATGACATAATTCTATAATATGATTTCAGTTACTCTTGCATGTGATAAAACAACAGAAAGCAAAAAATTGAAGAAAAGTCTGTTTTTTCATGAACTTGAATGCAATTTATTATTCTCTTTCTGAAATCTTTTATTTCAATAAATAAAGACTGGTTCAGTAATACCTCAGTCGTCTTTGTCGATAGGAAGAGAGACCTCACGGTACATAGTCGGCCAAGCATACTTATAAAAGTTTCTGACATCTTTTGCTTTCTCTCCCATGTATCCACCATTACACACGACATCGGATAGAACAAATCAATAGAGGCATTTTCTAAACACACCAAAGACTCCTTGAAATTCACTTTAAGGAGATGACCCTGTAATCGAAAAGTATCAAGTCGAGGCGCAGTCACATTGATCATACATTCATCAAAACATCTCCAAGGACTCCTCCAATGCCTTATCTCCAAATTCTTAAGTTTCAAGCAATTCACTTCCAAAACCTTGAGTTCACCAACTGGCCTAATCCAACACTTGTTTAAAACCAAAGTCTCAAGATTCGGACACCCCATAAAAATCTCCCCATTATAATTACTATCCGAAAACGCAAAATTCTTGAGCCTCAAAACCTTTAAATTAGGCAATGCAAGTGACTTTGGTAACTCTATACTCCAACAAGTCCCATTATTCAATCTTAAAATTCTTAAACACGACAAATTAAGCAACAATCCTGGCAATACGACAGACTTAGGTTTAGTACAAACTCGAACCCTCAAATCCTGCACCTTGTGTTCAGCCGCATACTCAATGCATTTCTCGACGAATGAGGAATCCACATTTTTATGCAATGAAAGGCGAAAACGGGTAACTATGCTATGTTCCCTGCGATCCAAAACATGGTTAACATATGAAGTAAAACCAGGAATATCGATGCCTGAATATTTGAAATCAAGATTTGACAGTAAAGTCCAAACAAGTGCATAACGTTTGGACAAAACAGAAGTTCTAATTGCGGATTTTGTGTCAAGAAAAGAGAGTATATGACTAAGAATACTGTCTGGTAAACAGCTGAGGTGGTCGGAATCCGAGGTTTCTCTCATTTTCTTGGTATTTCGGGCAGCCATTCTTGATCTGGCAATTGAAATCAAGAACTTCAAAAGGGTTATAGAACAATCTGATCAAGAAATTGCTTGAAACCGAAAACTTTGAAAGGGTTATAGAACTATCTGATCAAGAAATTGCTTAAAATCAAGAACTCTAAAAGGGTTTAGCAAATAACAAGAAATCTTAATAATCGAACCAATTTCATTTCCATAAAATCTTGAAAATTTTGTTGGGTGCTGAAGGAAATTTTGAATCTAGGCTGATTTTCATCAATAGGAACGAAACGGTTTTAATGGGGAAGAGGGCAGTCTTCCTTTGCCAGGCTATAGCCCACCAAAATGTTCTGTTCATACTTCATACGTGTCTTTTTGATTTATATTTGAGGTGACTGTTTTGGCTAACCCAGAAAACTTTAAAGTAACTTTTATTTAACCTATTCTCTGAGCCTACGGACTAAACGTGCCAAACTGGACAGGCTTGCTAGGTTAATTCCCTGATTGTCATTTAACTTTGTGTAAAGTTTTCAAATGGTCACTAAACTTAAAAAAATTCTCCATTAGTCACTGAATTTTAGAAAAATGCGATCTCATCGGTTACTGAGTGATAGATTGGATTACAATTGGTAAATGTCAGTGACCTACTGAGAACTATATGAACGGTGACCAATCAAGGAATTAACGTTTAGTGGCTAACGGGGAAATGTTTGAAGTTTAGTGACTAACGGGAAACTATTGAAGTTCAGTGACCCTCTGAAACTCTTACGTGAAGTTCAATGACCAATTATGTAATTAACCTTGATTTTTATTAACTTTTATGTTTTTTAAGCCTTTTTTTAATTTTTTTGTACTCTTTCCCCATAATTTTATTCTCTCTAATATTGTCAAACTTAGAACAAATAATAGTCTTCTAGGGGTAATCGACAAGGTTGTCTACTAACCTCTCTAAGATCAAAGAGGTAACATAGGTCCTTTTAATCAACTATTTCGAAGAGAACTTCTTCAACATTAATCATTTAATAGTATTCAACTTAAATTCATACACATCCTTAAGTAAGAATCTAATAAATTTCTAATGTTTAATAAGGTGTGTCCTAATGGAGAGACGGTCGACACTAAAGCAACTCATGAGACTATCACACGACACTGCACATCACTTTAACACAAATCATCATTTTAACTCGTACAGTTCCATGATTTGTTTCAACTTCGATTGTCTTTTCATCGGGACACTTTTGAATAAAAAACTAGAAATTTATTAGATTCTTAGTTGAAGATGTGTAAAATTTAAAGTTGAATACTGTTAAATGATCAATATTGAAGTGGTTCTCTTTCGAAATAGTTGACTTCATGAACCTCTGTTGCCTCCTTGATTTTAGAGAAGTCGGCAGATAACTTTGTTGGTTACCTCAGGATAAAATACTATTCTTTTTCCGAAGTTTTATGATGATGGAGAGAATAACAATAAGAGTAGAAAAAAGAAAGAAAAATACAAAAAACATAAAAATTAATAAAAATGAGGGTTAATTATTTGATTGGTCACTGAACTTTGCGTAATATTTTCGGGGAGTCACTGAATTTCAAACGTTCCCCTTTTAGTCATTGAACGTTAATTCTTTGATTGATCAGTAAACTTTGCGTAAAGATCTTAGAGAGTTACTGAACTTTAAAAGTTTCCCCATTAGCCACTGAAATCTCCAGAATGTAATTTCATCAATCATTAGAAAAACTTTTAAAATTAAATAAACCCCCAAGAAATTTACACAAAGTTTAGTGATCAAATAAGGAGTTAATCCAACCTTCTTCAGCCTAGTTGGGCTCGGAAAAGATTGGAACAATAACTAGCCCGTGATGCACCGGGCCAGTTCATGGGACTGCCAATGGTGGTGGTAGTGCAGCGCGATTCCAAATCTTTAAATGTAGCAACTGTGTCCAACACATTCTAATAAGCCCTTGTTTAATGATCATTATTTTTTTTAAAAAAAAATTGAGTTTTGAATAGTGATTTTTTTAAAAATTGTGTTGTTAAAAAAAGAAAAAAATTAGTTTATTTGCAAAATATTTTATTGTGTAAATGTGTGATTGTAAATGAGTATGAGAATTAAATAATTTTATTTTAAAATGAGAAAGAGGGCTAAATGTGCAATAGAAAAACCTCCACACTTTCCATTCAAAAATATGTGAATTGATCAAAATCTCATTTCCGATCAACCAATTTACGAGAGTAGTATGGTCTTTTAACGGAACCTTCAGTTTCAAATTAATTAAAATAGTGGTTTTGCTTCTTTTCTTAATGCTTGGGAATATTTAGCCAATATTTCTATAATTTATGGAGTGTGACAAATCGGGAGACATTAATTTAGACCATCTAGTAAAATCTAACATTTTGATAAAAGGTATATATACACTTTAATATGATTGCACTCCTTCATTAAATTTCTAGATGATTTAATGCATTACGTTAAAATTTATTCGGACTAACATACAATGAGTTGACTTAACTAGATAGGAGTGACAAATTCACTATATCAAAAATAAGGATTACAATATGTGTGATCTCAATTAATATGTTGAATAGTTGGATAACCAAAATATATATTATACGCGACATATATATTATTAAAAATCCCTAACACTCTAGGAGAATTTAATATAATAAATAGTTTAATATAAAGTAAAGTCCTAATACCATAGGTAAAATTAGTAACGAAATATTTTGGTTGAAATAGGAATCCAAAACACTGCTTTGATTCCTTGTAATCTTCCACTTCTTCAAAACTTCTCCAAAGCAAACAATCAACTTCAAATATACCTCCAAAATAGAATTCGGGTTGTGATTCCATATAGTTTTCTACTTCTTCAAAATAGCTCGAGTGCAAGCCTACCTCCGAGTAGAGTTCAGTTATGTCAAAAATGAAAGGAACTTCGTCCTCTACAACCCAAAAAGTACCTAAGAGTCGGAAGCATTTTTATTACTAGGCCAAGAAAATCAATGAATTATTCTTTTACTGTATTGAAATGGTCCAGTTGACATTGAACATCCGATAACCATCAAATACTACAAAACATTCTAACTAGGATTATGAACACCATGATAGAAAATTGAAAAGGAATAATCAATCTATATACTTTATTCAAATCATTTTCACATAAAAAACCCTAGATCCATCTCCATATTGAAATCTGAAAATGAACATAAACATAAAACATACCCGAATCCATGATAATTAGATTGTTAGCCTGAAAAGATCATGATCTTCCAATTTGATTTGTGAACTTCACTTCAATCTTGATTTCTATGGATGTGGATGTAGAAATCTTGAAGAACACACTCAAATGGGGACCATAACCCATATATTCATAAGATAATGATCATTCATTATCTTTCATTTGTATTAAATCGGCCCCTCAACAATTTAAAACAAACAACCGGTCTCTACACTTTAATTCCATGAAATCCAATACCCATTAGTCAAAATTCATCTTTAGTGGATCACTTTACTTGACTAATTTACTTTAGATAATAGCACACACATTCCAATATGTTACATGTGGCCCCAAATTGTTAAAATATTCCAACACACCAGATCGACTAGAGTTCATCGAGACAAATTCGATCATATCCAGTTCATCATGCCAAACTTGCCCTTAAATTTGAAAGGATGAGTAATTGAAAACCAATTTCTTCTTAAAAATATTTGCACACACCATAAACAAAACCGTATCTAGCAAAAATTGTGTAGGGAAAAATATATACACAAATGCAATCCACCGGCACCATTATGCAAAGCAATGATACCAATAGTAATACACAACGATATAATTTTTTCCTATCACCGTACAATTAAAATAGGAATTCTCTACTCAACTAATAAGCCCAATGCAAACAACTTAAATACACGAATAATAAAGCAACATGACGTTGTAACACCTAGGGATGGCAATTTGATCCAAAAATCCACGTCTCACGGTGCCGAGGCAGTTTGGGGGTCGAGGTTTTGCTGCCCCCTCCCACCCCAATTATCTAGTTCCTAGTCTTAACCCGTGCAATGCACGGGTTGTAGTATTTTGAAGGTAATATTAACTTTTTAGACAAAAGTCAAATTGTTTGCAAATATATATTGGAATCTGTTTTCCTTACATAAATTAATATGATAAATATTTGTTGTTTATTGTACATTGATAACATTGCGGTGTTTCCTTAAGCAAAAATGGGAAAAAGAGAAAAAGAAAAGTAATCAACAGAGGATGTAGACAAATAGAAAAAGAAAAAAGAAATACCTTCATATGTTTCACTATTAAAAAAAATATTTATTTTCAAACTTAATTTACTACGTAATAGTCAGTTCACAGAAAAAATGTATGCTTAGCCTAACATAATCAACTCCTTCACTTATCAACAAATAATTCACAATTGAATCACAGTATTTTAGAAATAAATATTAGAACCCATTTGCATCATTGCATTGAATTGTAATATATATAACATGCAATTAGAGGTTCGGATTTTACCAATTTTCTGCGCCTCCACACTCGCCTGTAACTGCCACCCGAGTTCGGAGGCTTGAACTGTCCTATTAATCTAATAATCACAAATAAAAATAAAATAAAATTATTGATTAAATAAAATCACTCACTATACATCACAATATTTGTATAGAGATTCGCACAAACAACTAAAAACTTCTGACGAAAATTATAGTATTAGTAATTAATCTAGAGTTAAAAAAAGGTTTTTTCATTTATAAATTTTTCTAAACAAATTCACTGGAAATAAAATGAAAATTAAAAAAGAAATTACAGTTGAGAAGTGTAGAGATGATAAGCCGTGTCTCCGTACAATGTGGAGACAAAATGATTTTTATTTTTTTACATTCTTCATGGGGGGTTTTTTTTTTTTTTTTTACGTGCTAACAATAATTTACGACAAAATGATTTTTATCTTGTATTCCAATTGTTATTTAAAGTCTTTCCCTTAGAGTGATATATTCACACAATCTTGAAGTTAAAAAATGATATGTTGCCTACATAATCACTAAATCTGGAATGACAAAAGAAGGAAATAAAATGAAAAGGCGCAGGTGACGAAATGTTTTTTTTTCTTTTTTTTTTTACTTGTTAACAATAATTTACGACAATGATTTTTATCTTGTATTCCATTAGAATGATATATTGACACAATTTTGAAGCTAAAAAATGATATGTTGCCTACATAATCACTAACTCTGGAAATAATTGGCGACGAAATTTTTACTCTGGAAACAGTTGGTGACGAAAAAATGATATGCTGCCTACTTTGTCAAGTTCTATAGCCAAAGTTTTACTCTGGAATAAAACTTTGTCAATTTTTTATTGCTAAAGTTTTATTGGTAATCAGAATATCACCTTATTAAATAAAGTTAAAGAAAATCATTAGTTTGGAGATAATATTATTTTCTATAATTTATTTATTTATTTATTTATTGTTTTATTATGTAAATGGTTTGAGTTTATAAGTTTTTTTTTTCTCTTCATCAAGTAAAATAAGCAAACTTATAAGCCTCAGTAGTGTAAAAATAATCATAAAATTCATCAAAATAGAATTTTACATAAAAACATAATTTGTAGTAAAACTGGATAACATGTAAGTGTGCATTTAGATACAATATTTGGTCCAAGGAAAAAGAAAAGAGAAGCAAAAAAAAGTTCTAAGATTCTGCGTTTATCTTACATATTTTGAACTATTCTCATCTATGTTATGTCTATTAACATTGTAACCCTTCTCTCGGCCAATCACTGTCGAATCTTGCAAGTTAAGCCATATAATACATGTTTATTATACTATGAGGATTGGTTCGGTACAAATGTAATGGGGCTGGTGGCCTGCACCATTTTCTTGTGAATGCACCATACTCCATTTTTCTTCTGTTTCTAGGAATTATAGCACGCGAACTCAACCATCAGTAAGTATCAATGCAAACTGATTAAGCTTTAAGGGATGAGCAGTAATGACAATTGGATAAGCCCTTGAGCTGCAATGAATAATTAAGGCACCATTAAATTGGAAAGGAATAACATAAATGAAGTAATTGAAATGCAATATTGGATATTACTTATGGTACAATAAAAAGGTGTCTATTTCTTTTTCTTCATTAACTCTACCTACTACCATCTAGTCAAGCATCATAAACATGTTAAAAGTAGTTACAATAATATGACAGAGATGTAGACAAGTAGCAAATTATAGAGTTTGCAGTTTCTAGTCTAAGGAAACTACATACATGAAATTACCTTTCGTTTTAAAAGTTTGCAGTTTAGTTCTAAAAACTGTTCCTAATAATTATATTGACCCGAGTAATAAAAACATCTCTTCAGAAACTTTTCCATTATTTCTGTAAGCCATCACCAAAATAAATAAATAATGACAGAACTATCTAATAATTCAAATTCTTTAACAGAATTTCATGCCTTTCATTAATTCTGCAAGTTAAAGTTTCGCTTATCACATTTTTCAGTTCCTCATCAGGTATCTTAGTCCGAGCATAATCATAAATGACAAAATCCTACATTAATATAGATGGAAGAAAAATTAGAAAAAAGAAAGGTAATGTTCTAATCAGTATTAGTAGACTCCAAAGCTAAGACATAATATATTTTCTAATAATTGAGAAATTTATTTGAACATAATATTTAATATGCGTTTATCTAGTTAAAGTTAAAAATGACGAATGAAAATAAATCTAAATTGATCAAGAAAGAGTAAAAACCTTTGTCGAGTATATATCACCAAAGAAGTAGATTCAATTTGATCTCAAAAGATGTCAAACATCAAAAATAGTCATGAAGATTGTAGTTCTACGGATGTATGAATGAAAGAATTTCTTTGTACACAATGTTCTTAGTACACGTGTTGTGTAAAGTGTCAATGTTTGATGGTTTAAGTAAAACTTTTATAGATGTACTTGTTTTTGCTCTTGATAACGCTACATAAAGCTGACCATGACAGAAAACTGATTCTGGAAGATATAAACCAACAAAATCAAGTGTTTGACCCTGTGCTTTGTTTATTGTCATTGCAAAGCATGACCTAATTGGAAATTGAGTTCTTTTAAATGGAATTGAGTTTCGATCACTTTTGAGAGGTATAAAAGGGATCCTTGGTAAGAAAACATGTTTTCCACAATATTCATCAGTAGTGATTTCAGCAAGAATTACATTTTTCTCAAATTTTCGACAAGTAAGACGTGTCCCATTGCATAATCCTTCAGAGGGATTGATATTTCGTAATAACATTACAGGACAGTTTACTTTGAGCTTCAATTCATGTGGTGGAATACCATTTGAGGTCAAACTATTCAAGAAATCTTCCTGTAGGAATTGTTCTGATTTGTCAATTGATTCATCAAAACTATAGTATGTGTAAAATTCACCAGGAATATCTTCAAGCAAAATGTTGTTAATATGGTCAACACATTCGTTTGTAGGCGTAAGAATGACTCGATTTGCCATGAGATGTAAATTATCAGCATATGATTCTATGTTTGGGAAAACATGATGTATTAGATTTTTTAAAGATGTAATTTCATCCTCAAACGGCAAAATTATACTGTTTGGAAGCTTAATGCACTTACAAGTATGTTCCTGCTCTGTTCCATTTCCAATTCTAAGCAAGTAATCGCAAAATTTGGGATCTAACTTAGCCCTCATATTTTCAACTAATGGTAGATGTAAATACAAGGGCCATAGATCGGAGAATACTAAGGTAGCTCTCATTATGTCTTCTTTTTTTCCTTTTTGTACGACTGGAAGAACCTGTCGAAAATCTCCTCTGAAAACCACCACTTTACCGCCAAAAGGCATATTACAATCTGTAATATCCCTTAGCATTTTATCTACAGCTTCAATGGCACAACGATTTACCATGGTTGCTTCATCCCAAATTATTAATCTAGACATTTTCAATAAAGTTCCTAAAGGCGATTGCTTGCTAACATTACAACTAATTTCACCAATTGTTTCCAAAGGAATTTTAAATCTTGAATGAGCTGTTCTACCTCCAGGTAATAGAGATGCAGATACTCCAGAAGACGCAGTTGCCAAAGCAATTAAATCTTGAGATCTCACACCAGCTAGGAGTGCTTTATATAAAAAAGTTTTACCTGTCCCACCTGGATCGTCGATAAAGAAAGCACCACTTGATTCCGATCTTACTCTTTCCATAATTGTATCATACGCAAACTGTTGTTTGTCATTTAAAGTTATTGTATCAGCGTAGTCCCATTGAACATCCAAATTAGTTGTCTCTTCCGCAATCATTTTTCTCAACCTTTCATTCTCATCTATATTTACATTGAATGATACCATTTCATAGTCGTTTATGTTTTTACCCAATGACTCTAAAACAGAGCTGATATCCTCTAAAGCCTGTACTTCAGCAACTTCAACGGGTATATTTTCACGTACATAATCATCAATCATATAAGCCTTGAATTTATCCCACAACAATTTTGGATGATTAGGATTGCAAAGCATAATGACTGTAGCAAAAAGACGTCTTAAAGAAAATGGCATTTCATAAACAATAGCTTCAGAATAAACATTCTTCACAATGGTTATCTCCACTTAATAGACCATGTAGAAATGCAGCTTCTCGATAAGTTGTAGTAGTTACCCCATTTGAAGTTCTTAAATATTGAAATGATGTTGGCCCTCGAATATGATTAAGAAGAATGCGGAGAAAATAACGTTCTCCTTCAGAAGGATTTGCTGTGACAATTCGTCCTATGACAACTTGTTTCTTTCTCGGAGCCCAAATCTTTGTATTTGTATTCCAAACAAAATGTGTAGGGAAATCCCGATATAACAATGTTCGAGCAAACTCGTTTACTTCATTCATGCGAAAAAACTCTGTCAACATTGTTTTCCTCATATTTTCATTATCTATAACAATAGATAAATCATCATTCCCATTGTATGTTACTTGTTGGTGATTTTTAATATGAAGCTGCAAAGAATAAACAGTAAGACAAATTTCTGACAAATTGAAAGAAAAAATCCTCCACATAGCTTCAGGTGGAGATATCCATCTAGCAGATTGGTAAGCAGATATTTCATCAATTTCTTTCTCTGTTTCATTTGTGTCAATTAAAAAATTAATACGATCATGTCCTTTGTATACATATTTGTACAAATATTTTACAGCTTTGATAGAAGAACATACTTCAACATTAATGTGACAGTCAAATTTTGCACTTAAATAAGGATTATATGGTACAACCCATTGATTGTTTAACATTTGACCTCTAACTTTAACTGAAATTCCATTATCACGACGCTTATACAACGGTATGAGTTATGACCGAAGATAGTAGTGTTACAATAATCTCTAGGATATTTATTTTTACAACTTCCATTTGCTTCCATACATACATTCTTTGAATTTAGATTTCCACAAGGACCATGCATATTGTGTTTAACAATAACAGAATGAAGATGAGAGCATTTGTTTTTGTCAGGAATTTCACATGATACTATCTTATCAACATCTTCAGCACAAGAAATTTTGTGGCCACAATTGAAAATTAACAATAGATGTGCATGAGGAAGTCCTCTTTTTTGAAATTCAATCACATATATATGCGCAACAACAAGACCTAAGATATTCTTTTTGTACAAATCATTTTTTAACTCTTCCAATTTTGCTCTAAATACGCGTACAATTAGATCCGGTCGATTTTGAACTTCGTCATTATGTCTTAGTTCTTGCTTAATTTCTGGCCAATTTGGATTACATGTTATAGTTAAAAATATATCTGGTTTTCCATAACGTTGTACAATAGCCATTGTATCCATATATCTCCTCAACATATCTCTAGGCCCACATGTAAAGGATTGTGGTAAAACAAATTTTCTTCCAATTTTGTACCCTCTTGTTTCTCCATTTTGAACACTATCCACAATACCTTGATAAAATTCAGCACGAATTTGTTTCTGATTATTACGAAAATAGTCTAATCTAGTGGTTTCAATCTTAACATACATATCTACAACAAATTGTTGAAAAAGTCTACCACTATGAAGCAATATAGACTTACCTGAAGGCCGAATTTGTAACTTGTACGAATAGTATTCTCGGCAAGAAACCTGAGACCGTTTCTTAGTTCCATTAAGCACTGTACAATGAAAACCCAATTTCAATATTCATTTATAATATTTACATTGGAAAAGTTAGGAAATATACTAAAATACATATTTGCAAACCTTGATCTTCTTTTTCGATAATTTGAGATGCAGAATTAATTGTGCTAGGAAAAGCATCAACATTGGGCAAATCTTGAGTCTGAATTTTGCATCTATTAATGCCTTCATGCCAACCAGATTCTCCATACGGAAAAAGCAAAGGATATTGCAAAGGATCATAACAACCATAATAATAATGAACTTTATGTGAATCATTAGAATGCCCGTATATAGTAATATCACGAATGCGAACATTTGCATTTCTATCATCTTCAATCCATACAGCAGCTACTTGAGACGTTGAAGGAGTATTGAAGACTCTTTGATCAAGTCTTGGGTCACATCTTATATGTATTTGATAGTTATGCAAGTTAGTAATATCACTTAAAGATCTAAAAAATCTACTGTATGGATTTATTTTCAAGATTTCAATTAAAATCATTAAAGTAGATTCAATAAAGTTTTCTGAAATTTTCATACGATTTTCAAGTTCATTATCTGTATCATAAAAATATAACTGCATATAACAAGGAGCATTATTCTTTGGTAGAAGTTGATTTATATAATGATATACTTGTCCCTGAACTCTAAATGTGTATATACCTCTGTATGCTTTAAAAAGTTCTTTGTCATACTTTACACCAAATGAAGTGAATGCAAAATGGTTATTATATCCCCTTGCAATTTTTTTAAATTCCATACATTTAGGTTCTGTAGAAGTAAACAAGTTGAACAGTTCAGTTGGTGAATCACACATATAAAGCTTAACTTTTCCATCCGAGCAACAAAAGCCTTTACTTTCTTTATAAAATTTCTGTGCACCACAATGTTCACAATATGTACATGTCGGTAATACATATGGAGTAATTGGCACATTCAATAGGGTAGAACTTTTTTGTAATTCAACATTGGAAATATTGACAGCTGCTTCATTTGAAGTAGAAGCTTCCGAATGATGGTGTATTGTAGATTTATGCACATCAGCGACACCTAAATTAGTATTCGCAGTCAACATAGGGTCAACTATCCTTTTGCGATGATCAATGCACCCAGTTCTAACTCGACTTCGCCGATCCTTATGTCTTTGATTTTGTTGTTGACGAATGAAGGCATTGTAGGACTCATTTGTACTTTGAAAAATAGTTTCAGGGTTATCAACATTAGGCTCTCCATCAGTGGACATTTTTGAATTACCTATCAAAAGAATAAGATAAATTATCAAATAGTTGGAGTCGAAAGTAAACAATATAGGAACTAATTAAGAGAGTAAGAAGTTTAAGTGAGTGAAAAAAACTAATGAATTGACATGTTATTTAACATAAAAGGTAAAAAAAGGGCGCGGAGACATGTTTTAAGGGAGTAAAATAAGCTAATGAATTAAACATGGTATTTAACAAGAAAGGAAAAAAGGCGCAGTGACATGATGTGGGAAGCGTGGCTCTTGATGAGGAAAAAAATCGTCACGGAGCCACGACATATGAAGACACGAAGTCTATTTTTTCTAACATGTGTGATCTTCGCCACTCTAACAAAAAAATGTATTCTGATTTTGAACTTGGATAATATAGAGATGTGAGATGTGAAGCAAATTTTTTTTCCAAGCAAAATGTGGCATTAGTAGACAATGATTCGATTAATTTATATTGTTCTTTTACCTTTTCAGATAATTGAACAGCACAAGGAAGAAAAAGAATACAAATCCCCATGGTACACACATGTCAACATCTTCACCATTGCGCAAGAAAAAAATAGACATGGATACTATAAGGTCGTGGGGGTTCGGGGTCAACGACCCTCGAAGAGGATTGACCTGTGCTGTTCAGGTCGCAGAGGTCGAGGGGGCAGCGCCCCTCGTGGGGGTTCGAGGGCGTTCCCCCGAAAAAAAAAAAAAAAAAAAAAAAAAAAAAAAAAAAAAAAGAAAAAAGGAAAAAAAAAAAAAAAAAAAAAAAAAAAAAAAAAAAAAAAAAAAAAAAAAAAAAAAAAAAAAAAAATAAAAAAAAAACAAAAAAAAGAAAAAAGGAAAAAAAAAAAAAAAAAAAAAGAGACACGACGTGTCGACTTTCCCATGTATATCAATTGTATTTTTTTTCAGTCAGTAAAGTAAAATCATATAACAATTGGAATTACAAAAGAGAAATGACTTTGTATTAGATTATTGTTAGCACATTAAAAAAAAAGGAAAAAACTGTAAAAAAAAAAAAAAAAAAGACACGGCCGTAGAATTCGAAAACACGGCACTGAAAAATTTGGTGTCATGTTCGGTCCATGACACCGAATTTGTCTATGCCATGGCACCGATTTTATCGGTGTCGTGGCCGATTTTCTCGGTGCCCATAGCACCAATTGGCACCGAAACATGGGCACCGAAAAATTCGGTTCGGTGCCATGACCGAATTTTTCAATGTCCATGGCACCCATGATCGAAAAATTTGGTCCATGGCACCGATTTTTTTTTACACATGCTAACAATTATTTACGACAAAATTGTTTATATCTTTCATGGCTAAAATAAGTTTCATGCAAAATTCATTATTTCTCTACGCTAAAAGAAACACTACAATTATTTAACTCTCATGTGTTGCTTTGCTTTAGTGATACGATGTCTCTGCACGATGGATTTTTTTCAAATGCACAATTAGAAAAATGACACCGTGTCTCAGCTCTAGCATTTTTTCCCATCGCACGCCTTTTTTCCCCTTTTCTTGTGTCCGCGATGTGTGGAAGATTTTTTTTAAAGTGCACAAGTGCAATCACTTGTGTTGGGAAAATAGATTTCATATGTCGTGGTCTCGCCTTTTTTTCTTTTCTATTAAATAACATGTTTAATTGATTATATTTTTTCACTCGAAAACGTGTTTTTGAGCCCTTTTTTTTTCCTTTTATGTTACAAAAAATATGATGTCTTCGCGATGTGCGGTGATATTTTTTTAAGTCCACAATTAGAAAAATAGACTCCATGTCTCGGCTCTAGCCTTTTTTTTCCATCGCGGGCCCTAACGTGGAGTCATTTTTCTAATTATGTACTTAAAAAATCCCACCGTACAAAGACATCGTATTTGATATAAAAGGAAAAAAAGGGCACAAAGGCACGTTTTAAAGAAGTGAAAAAAGATAATGAATTAAACATATTATTTAACAGAAAAGGAAAAAAAAGGGCCCGCGATGGAAAAAAAAGGCTAGAGCCGAGACACGGAGTCTATTTTTCTAATTGTGCACTTAAAAAAATCTCACCGCACATCGCAGAGACATCATATTTTCTTAACATAAAAGGAAAAAAAGGGTGCAAAGACACGTTTTCCAGGGAAAAAAACAATGAATTAAACATATTATTTAAAAAAGGGCGCGCGATAAAAAATGATGTTGAAGTTGAGATACATAGTCATTTTTCTAATTGTGCACTTAAAAAAAATCACATCGTACAAAGACATCGTATGTGACATAAAAGGAAAAAAAGGGCACAAAGACACGTTTTAAGGAAATGAAAAAAGATAATGAATTAAACATGTTATTTAACAGAAAAGGGAAAAAAAAGACGCGCGATGGAAAAAAAGGTTAGAACCGAGACACAGTTTATTTTTCTAATTGTGTACTTAAAAAAAGTCTCACCGCATATCGCGGAGATATCGTATTTTTTTTAACATAAAAGGGAAAAAAAGAGCGCAAAGACATGTTTTCGAGTAAGAAAAAAAGATAATAAATTAAACATGTTATTTAATAGAAAAGGAAAAAAAAGTACGGTCATGACATACAAAGTCTATTTTCCCAACACAAGTGATTACACTTGTGCACTCAAAAAAAAAATCCTCCGCACATCGCAAAGACGAGAAAAGGGGAAAAAAGAGCGCGCGATAGAAAAAAAGATGCTGGAGTTGAGACACAGAGTCATTTAATTGTGCACTTAATAAAAATCACACCGTGCAAAGACATCGTATGTAACATAAAAGGAAAAAAAGGTACAAAGACACGTTTTAAGGAAGTGAAAAAAGATAATGAATTAAACATGTTATTTAACAGAAAAGGGAAAAAAAAGGGCGCGCGATGGAAAAAAAGGTTAGAGTCAAGACACGGAGTCTACTTTTCTAATTGTGCACTTTTAAAAAATCTCACAGCACATGGCGAAGACATCGTATTTTTTTTAACATAAAAGGAAACAAAGGGCGCAACGACACGTTTTCGAGTGAAAAAAGATAATGAAGTAAACATGTTATTTAATAGAAAAGGGAAAAAAAAAAGCACGACCATGACACACGAATCCTATTTTCCCAAGACAAGTGATTGCACTTGTGCACTTTAAAAAAAATCCTCCTCACATCGTGGAGACATCGCGGACACCAAGGAAACACTGTGGCCGCCATATGCGGACAGAACACGGTGTCTCTGAATTATTCGGAGACATCGTGTGTGTGTCTCCGAATAATTCGGAGACACCGTGTGTGTGTCTCCGAATAATTCGGAGACATCGCGCACACGGTGTCTCCGAATTATTCGGCGACATCGTGTGTGTGTCTCCGAATAATTCGGAGACACCGTGTGTGTCTCCAAATAATTCGATGTCACCGTGCACACAGTGTCTCCGAATTATTCGACGACAACGTGTGTGTGTCTCTGAATAATTCGGAGACACCGTGTGAGTGTCTCTGAATAATTCGGAGATATCGCGCACACGGTGTCTCCGAATTATTCGGCGACACCGTGTATGTGTCGCCGAATAATTCGGAGACACCGTGTGTTTCCAAATAATTTGGTGTCTCCGAATTATTCGGCGATACCGTGTGTGTGTCTCCGAATAATTCGGTCTTACCGTGCACACGGTGTCTCCGAATTATTCGGTGACACACTGAGGCTAATTCGGAGACACCGTGTGTGTGTGTCGTCGAATAATTCGGAGACACCATGTGTATGTCTCCTAATAATTCGGTGTCACCGTGCACACGGTGTTTCCGAATTATTCGACGACACCGTGTGTGTGTCGCCGAATAATTTGGAGATACCGTGTGTGTCTCCGAAAAATTCGGTGTAACCGTGCACACGGTGTCTCCGAATTATTCGGCGATACCGTGTGTGTGTCTCCGAATAATTCGGTATCACCGTGCACACAGTGTCTCCGTATTATTCGGTGACACACTGAGGCTAATTCAGAGACACCGTGTGTATGTCTCCGAATAATTTGGTGTCACCGTGCACACAGTGTTTCCGAATTATTCGACGACACCATGTGTGTGTCGCCGAATAATTTGGAGACATTGTGTGTGTGTCTCCGAATAATTCGGTGTCACTGCGCACACGGTGTCTCCGAATTATTCGGCGACACACTGAGACACCGTGTGTGACTCCAAATAATTCGATGTGTGTAGTATTTGAAGATACCGTGCGGACATGGGAAACAAGATATTTAAAAAAATATAAATTGCAATGGTTGGATAACAATTGTATTTCGAACCTAATCATGATGGTAGTAATAAATGGGAACAATAAACTGGAACAAAAAACTGCAATAATAATAGGGAACCTTATGGGAAATTAGCAAATCTTGAATTCTCTGTCTCTTTATCTAAAAGAAGTTGAACTGAAATTTATTTTGCTCAGAGAAAATTTTGGAATAGCTTCCACCACGTCGAAAGTAAAAACCTGAAAACTGAAAATGGTGCAATTACATTAGCTTGGTTTGATTACAATTTCTTCATAAGTTATTCAAAACTCTCACCTGAGAAACTGACTTGCGTGGTTTAGTCTCAAATTCCGTTTCTTCTCTTTGATTTCTGACTTGATAAAACTAATAATTTATTTAATGGTTGAAATGAAATCATATACTGTCCTCTTACAAATGAAATCAGATACTGTCTTATTGCAATTGGTTTTTTTGCATGTATATAAGTGGCAAGTCGGTTTGGAAAATATTAGTGGCAAGTCGGTTTGGAAAATATCAGTGGCAAGTCGGTTTAATTGTAGATACCAAATAGTCAACAAAAATGGCTGGCTACTGTAGAAAAACCAACAGTGAGGAACCAGTTCAAATGTGAAATGGAGGGTGCACAAATGAATAGTGATTTTGCTATCCTCTCTTTTAATATAGTAGTGATTAACAAAAAATAAAAATAAACTCAAAATTTGTTTACATATATTTTAGCCCAACTTTTTTATACTCAAACCCATCAGCACGATTCCAAACTTACTCTAAAAAGTGAATATATATATATATAATTGGGGCAGTAAATAGGGCAATGATTGTCCCTCTCCATCCCGTTTCCATCCCCAATAAAGTCCTTTAAGACGAAGAAAAAATCAATAAAATCCAAATAAATTTTCAGCATATAAGAATAATATAGATGAAATCCAAATAAAATCACGAACGGTTAAGATTTGGGGTTCCATCTTAAAATGTCACGAGCTCACGAGCCGAGCCGCAAGCCCACGAGCTTTTTTGATTTTTTTTTAGGGAACATTACGTTTCTAAGGTGTTTACTTTACACCTTTTCAAAAATACAAAAACAAGTTTGAAAATTCACAAATCAGGTTTTTTAAATTTTTAATTAATAATTAATGAATTATTAAATCAATTTATTATTAAATCAATTTATTTCTAATTTAATATAATTACCCTACCACACCTCCACCACCCCAACCGACTTTCCGATCACCACTCATCTCCGGCGACCGTTCCGACAACTATTCCGACACAGTTTCGATTCCGACGATAATTTCGATGACTGTTCCGCCACTTTTTAGGTCACAATTCAAAATTTTCGTAGGTCACAATTAGTGAATCGGTCACAAATTCAAAATTTTTAGAAGTCACGATTTGTTCATCGGTCACAATCACAACATTTAAAAGTTACGTTACTTATTTTATGGTCACAAATATCAATTTATTGGTCACAAATTAATAATTTTTAGGTCACAAATTAATAATTTTCAGGTCACACAGCTTGTACTCGTCACAGTTTATCGAATTCAATGGTCACAAATTGTGTATTAGTCACAAACATCAATTTATTGGTCACAAATTAATTATTTTTAGGTCACACATTAGTAATTTTTATATCACACAACTTGTACTCGTCACAGTTTATCTAATTCATCGGTCACAAACCAATCAAATCATCTGTGACCACCACTTCGCCATTGACTTCACCACCGCCAACACGCACGCAAATCCACCACCACCGTCGCAAATCCCAAGCACCGCCTAGCACAGTACACCCAAACCGCCCAGCACACAACGACGATGCCCCCAACACCAACGCCGTCTCACGCATCGACACCCACCACAGCACCCACATATACCCAATTGCACCGTCGCCGCACCCATACAAGCACCCAACCGCACACAGATTTGTAACCACCACAACCATTCGATAAATCAAAATCGAAAACTAAAAAAAAAACACAGATTCGGATGCGCGACAACATAGTGAGGGAGAGAAGACAGAGATCGAATTGCTTCGGGTGCCGGAGCGAAGTGAGAGAAACGCACAACTTCGATTGTCGGCGTCGCCGTACCCACCCCAAAAATGGATTTGAAAACGGATCTGCATCCCCCTCCAAAAACGGATCTCCATCCCCCCAAAAACGGATCTGCACCCGCCGCAACCCACTAAACTGTGTAACCGCTTCCACCGCGACGAGCACCATCGTCGCCGGCGTAGGAAAACGGAGAAGATAGCGACGGAAAGGAGAAAACCTCATTGAGCGTGGAGAGAGAGAAAACGGCGAGGGAGTGGTTAGAGAGAGAGAGAGAAAGAAATGGAGAAAAATGAAAAATGATTAAATTGAATTTGTAAATAATTATTAATAATTATTTTAAAAGTTACGTTACTTATTTTATGGTCACAAATATCAATTTATTGGTCACAAATTAATAATTTTTAGGTCACAAATTAGTAATTTTAGGTCACACAACTTGTACTCATCACAGTTTATCGAATTCAATGGTCACAAATTGTTTATTGGTCACAAATCGACCAACTTATTGGTCACAAACATCAATTAATTGGTCACAAATTAATGATTTTTATGTCGCACATTAGTAATTAAATCACACAACTTATACTCGTCACAGTTTATCTAATTCATTGGTCACAACACAATCAAATCATTTGTGACCATCATCAAATCATTTGTGACCACCATTTCGCCATTGACTCCACCACCGCCAACACGCATGCAAATCCACCACCGCCGTCGCAAATCCCAGCAACACCAACACCGTCAACATGACCACAGTACACAACCATCCCACCGCCTCAAGCACGCCACCCAGCAACACCAACACCATTACACAGCAACACCCACAGATCTGCAACCATTGGCAACAGCGTCAAACACACCATTACACAGTACCTCCACCGCCGCGCACACACCCAAACCACCGTCGCACACACCCCCAAAACCACCACCGCCAAAACCGTTTATGCCCACCACCTCCAAGACCAGCAACACCAACACCGTCAACATGACCACAGTACACAAACCATCCCACCGCCTCAAGCACGCCACCCAGCAACACCAACACCATTACACAGCAACACCCACAGATCTGCAACCATCGGCAACAATCAGCCATACAACCATCATAAAAATCTATAAAATCAAACTCGAAAACAAACAGAAAGGAAAAAGACAGATCTGCTCTGCTTCGATTGCCGGCAAATGGAAGTCCTTGCGTCGGCGCACCACGACATAAGAGAGATAGGCAACGGAGAAGACGAGAGGGGGAGAGGATATGAAGACGATCAGACGATCGTGATGGTGGTAACGGCGCGGCGGCGACGGCGGCGGCGGCGAGCAGAGCGACGGATGAGAAATTGAGAGATGAGAGAATATTGGTTAACTAATTTTAGGGTTTGGGATAGATGGGATGAGGGGAGTATATATAAATTAATTTATTGTAAATAAAAATAAAAAATGTTTTTAAATTATTAATTAAAACCTGATTTTTGTAATATGAAACTTGATTTATGATTTTTGAAAATGGTAATTTAAAAGTAGGGGTGGGTGTAATTTCCTCTTCTTTTTATTTACTTTCACTTTTTTTAAAAAAAAAATTTCACGAGCCCACGAGCCAAGCAAGGCTCGGCTCGAGCTCGAGCTCGTCAAATCGGCTCGTTGCTAGAATTTTAACGAGCCGAGCCGACGAGCCGCTCAGCCCTTTTGGCATCTCTAATTCCGGCGACTACTCCGGTGACCATTTCACCGCCGTTTAATTCCGACAACTACTCTAATTCCAACGTCACAAATATCTTATTAAGTAATTAAAATTTTAATTTTCAGTCACAACTTATTAAATTAATTGATCACAGATTATTTCGAGATCACAGATAAAAAAATTGAGCTATTTACAATTGACTTCATTGGTCACTGACAAAAAAATTATAAGTCACAGATTTTTTATGGAGGTCACAAATTTTTAATTGGTCACAATTTAAAAAATTATTCCACATTTGTTGGTCATATGTTATATTTTCAGCCACAGGTTAACAAATTTTAAGGTCACAATTACCATATAGATGGCCACATACACCCAAACACCCATCTCCCACCCCATAGCACCACCAATACTTGGTCACAGATCGACTAAATAAATGGTCACAGACACATCGTTCCATTCATCGTACCTGTTCCCCAATCCCAAAACACCAACAATACTTGGTCACAGGTCACAGAACGACCAAATAGTTGGTCAGACACTCTTCGTCTCATTCACCAGCCGCCCCAGCCACCACAACCACCCACCAACAATAGCACCAACCACCACTACCCAAACGCAGCCCAAACTACCCATAACAGATCTGCCACCAACAACAGCCACACACATATCCACCCGCCAGAACCATACACAGATTCGCCACATCCACACACACGAAAAAACCACTGCAAAATCACAATCAAAAAATCTCTGCACCATTACCGAGACAACCACACGGTCTCCAACACCTCGACAACAATCTCTATTTCTCACTACAACATAGTTGACACCCGCAAAAAAAACCCACAGTCAGCTACCGCCTCCACATCTCCAACCCCACACAACCACCAATCAGTCCACCCAACAATTGAAGCAGCCACAACCAACCACAAAACCCACATTCGCCCAAATCTCCGACACCTAGTCTCGTCGCCTTCGCCTCTCCAATTTCGAGCCAATTGCGACGCCAGCAAACACTGCCCGAATTGCTTCCTTTAAGCCGCCAACAACCAAATATCAACCATCAATAACCACCGCAATCCGCCGCCATCAGAGTTCCTCCATTTGTCGACCAACAGACCCACAACCAGCAGTTCTCCCTCTTGCGACAGCCAGAAGCCTACAGGAGCCCCCACCATCTCACCGACAGCAGCGTTGTTGTGACGTTGCTGCCCGATTCGCAGCAGATGGAGGAGGGGGAGCAGCGGCGGGCAGTGAAGGCGGCAGGTAGAGAGAGGAAAAATGAAATGGATTAGGATTTTGATATGTTTCTATTTAAAATAAATTTGATGTGGGTGGGTAGTTAGATTAATTTAATTTAAAATATTATTATTAATATTAATTGTGAAATTAAAACTTGATTTTTTAAAATGTCAAACTTAATATCTGGTTTCATGTAATTACCACAAACTAAAATTTGGCCGAAAGCTTTCAAGCCCAACAATCTCCCCCTTCACTCTAGTTAATGAGAGAGATACACCCAAAACTTCAGTCTGTCACTTAGAATTAATCTCAACCTTCTCAACACAAAACTCAAGCTTCTGCTTGGTAACAACCTTGATCAACTTATCGGCAATCTTATGGTCGGTGTGAATCTTCTCTTACGGGATTAGTTTTTCCTTAGTTGTTCTTCGAATCCAATGATAACTCACATCAATGTGCTTGGTGCGAGAATTATACATGGAATTCTTGTTCAGCTCAGAGCACTCTTATTGTCACAATAAATGACGTACTCACTATAGTTCACACTGAGCTCTCAATAAACCTTTTTCAATCACACGATCTCTTTCCCTACTTTGTAACAACTACATACTCAACCTTAGTAGCAGATAAAGCTATACATCTTGCAATTTTCGCTGCCAAGAAACAGCTCCCTTGCATAAGTAAACAAGTACACAGATGCAGATATTCTACTATCAAGTCCTGTGGCCATATTTGCATCTAATATACCTTGTCAAAATTGGTCGAGCTCCCCGAAAACCCAAACATAGTGTAGAAGTCCCTCTAAAATACTACATGATCCATTTTACATTAGATAGAAATCTGCTCACCACGCCAAGTCCATGTGCAATCTCAGGTCGAGTAATTTCAAGCCCAACAAATTGTCCTACAAAATAGTTCATAAAACTGCACATTACTTGTATTACTTGTATACCATCCATTGCAGCAATCAAAAATATGCAAATATCGACAAAAACAAATAAAAACTTTTAAGAATAAGCAACAGATACTTGTTGAGATTTAATTTTACAAGTTTTAAGCACATATTTTACTCGATTTCAACGAGGACAAACGATACATATGTTTTGGTACCAATAATGATAGTTCACTTTCTGGTTCGACAAGAAAACTAAAGGCAAAAAGGAAATAACCAATTATCCAGTGTTGACCATTTTCTCTCCAAAATATAGCTTATTCTTTCAACTAATTTTCCCCTGATACCTGAAAGAGAAATAGAATTATCAGTGTGAGCCATACACTGACTTCCCCAGCTTTTGTCTCACCATTCATCGAGAAGAAATACCTTTGGTAGTTCGGCAATTACATTTTCTACAAAAGGACAGCTCTCGAGTAAATAGGACATGACACTTGTACGTATAGCGTTGGAGCTCGTATCCTTACATGTAGTTTTGGTCTTCCAACTCATTGCATCCTGGAAACTATTAACGAAGAAAAAAAAACTAAAATTTGGTCAACAATATTATCCAATCATTTCCAATATTGCTTACCAAACAAGTACTAAAAGTTCAAATCTTGTCAATGGTTGGTTTATAAAACTTACTTTGAGACATAATTAACAAGCTGAAGAGACAACTACGGTATCTCAGAGGCATTGAGTAGTATAACGTCGCCATTTACATACTTCAGTAATCGTGTAAGTTCCTTGATAGGCATACACATCTCCTTGTCTTTATTCTCTGATGTGTACCTTAAATTTTCAAAGGTGCGAGGCACAAATTCAAGTAAATCAGGAATGACAGATAGGAAAAATAGAGAGAGACACAAATTATAATATTAGACATGATTTCTGTTTCTCTTTTCATTTGATAAACATATTTATTCTGGTTGATCAGAACACAAACAAATTTAAAAAACAAATTCTCTGTTTTTTGTTTTATAAACTTGAAATATAACATATCCATTCATTATATTTTGCCATGAATCAAAGAGTCTCATCCTTACATAACATAATTTAAAAAATGATTTCGGCTACTTTTTCAAACGATGATAACAATTATTCCAGTTGAGCACAATAAAAAGATAGCGAAAAGTTAAAAGAAAACTCTGTTTTTTCATTAAACCAACGATCAAATTCTGATTAATCATACTTTTACTTTTTGGCCTCAAAGGCATATAAAGATTGATTTGGAAATACCTGAATCATCTTCACTGATAGGAAGAGGACTTCACGGTACATAGTCGGCAAGGCATACCTAGCGTTCGTTTGGTGGCAATTTTCAACCACTTTTTAATTAAACATTGGATCGTTTATTGCCTTAACTGTTGACTTCCTTCACGCTACAAGCCAGACACGAGACCCACTAATGGCGTAAAAATGGATTTTAATTTTGTATATAGTGGAGCGAAACAGGGTATCACGGGCTGTAACTTTGCTTAAACCCCGTGATCATATCATTGTAAATAATTTATTTAAATAGTTAGAAATTAGAAAATTTTAGTATGATTCTTCAGCCAAAAGACGTCTATTCTCGTCAGTTGGGTTTTTGTTCCGAAATTTATTATAAGGGGTATTAGTCTTTCAAACATTTTCAAATTTTCTAGTATTTGTCCCCTGCACTAGCCATTGTATTTTCCTGCTTTCGTCTATTATAATGTTCAACTTTTAAGCAATTAATGATCAAGTTAATTTCAATGCATTTCAATTTCATGCTGTAAGCTTTTTTTAAATTGTGATCAAATTTACTTTAGTCCCGACACGAATGAGAAAAGGCAGAAGGTAGTCTAGCGGAGCAGATTACTGCCATATGGTGTCCCTTTCTGTGCTAAGAAGAAAGGTAACTCGTGAAAGTTAGTATCAGAGCTGCGACTCAAGACCTCGATAAGAAAGCTATAGATCAAGATCCAATTTCCTCAAACACAACAGATGTGGTAGATGTTCAAAAGAGGAACATGAAACAGCGTTTGGAGAGGTGACAAACATTATATTGTGTTTTGCCATGGAGGGCAGCGGAGAGAAGGACGAGGTGGCAGAGATGGAAATTCGAAAATTAGGCATCCAACTTGATGAAAGCCAATAGGCTTGCACAGTTATGACTGAAACTGTTGCTATCATACCTGATCAGCATGATGAGATGGGAGCGTTGAGAGCTCAGTTACTAGTGCTTCAATGCGCGGTTAGCAATGGGCAAGCCATCGCACAAGAGCATGTGCATAGGCTCAAAATTCCAGAATCGTGTACCTACGGAGAGGCACGCAATGTTAAAGAAGTTGAGAACTTCTTGTTCGATATGAAACAATACTTTCTTGTAGCTTCGATCAAGGACGAAACGAGAAAGGTCACAGCGGCTACCATGTATCTAGGTGAAGATGCAAAGCTATGGTGGCGGACGAAGTATGTTAATATTTAGGCCAACAGAGTCCGAATTGATTCTTGGGATCTTCTTAAAAAGCTATCAGATCTTAATTTCTCCTAGAGAATGTAGAATATGAGGCACGTCGAGCCTTACGAGAACTGAAACACACAAGCTCTATCAAGGAGTATGTGAAAGCCTTTTCAAGACATATGCTAAACATTCGAGATATGTCAGAAAAGGATAAGCTATTCACCTTCATGGAAGGGTTGAAACCGTGGACACGCACGGAACTTCAGAGATAGAAGGTCACTGATTTGAGCACAGTTATGAGAGCTGCTGAATGTGTGAGTGACTATCAATCGGAATCGAGAGAAGATCGACCTTCGGGAAATTGTCAATCGATTGAAGGTGGAAAGAGACCTTTCAGATCCAGTTCGAACTCAAATGGGGAAGAGCGTTACTCTCAGAATAGGAGAGGACCCTATCAAGGCAACCGCCAGAGTAACTCACAGGGAAACTATCAAAACATCTGTTAAGAAAACTATAACAGCAGTACCAGTAATGACTAGAATCATGGAAAGGAAAATGAGGGCAGATATGATGTCGCTCCTAAATTGAAGTGCTTTCTATGTGAAAGACCTCGTCGGGTGGAAGAATATCCTTAGAAACAGATGGTGAATGCATACTGTCAACTAGCCATTGGTGGCTTAAGTTCCAAACAAAATACCCCACAAGCTAGCTGCCATGGCGACACCGACTCCGAAGGGGATGAGGATGTAGTTGGTGCATTCTCGCATTGGTGCAATACACTATCGCACCGAACTACTTAAAGAGAGCCAAAGATTGAAAAATCGAGTGCTCGCATTTGCAAGGCTAAAGGCCTAATGTACATTGATGTGAAGATCAATGGAAAGCCTATCAGGGCTATGGTGGACACTGGTGCTACGCACAACTACCTCGTAAGTTCCGAAGTAGAGCAGCTCGGACTTGTTCTGGAAAGAGGTAAGGGGAATGTCAAAGCAATCAACTCCGCTGCTCAACCAATAGCGGGAATAGCAAAATATGTGTCGATCAAAGTAGGTCCTTTCGAAGGAAGGACAAATTTGTCTGTAGTTCAGATGGATTATTTCAAACTCATTCTCGAATTGGAATATCTTTGGGATACAAAGACAGCAGTGTTACCGCATTCTGACTCATTAATAATGATGGGTAATAAACCATTCATTATCCCCACACAGGTTGGGAAAACTGGCGAGAAGGGTTTCTCGGCTATGCAATATAGTAAGGGTTTCAAGAGGAATGAACCTCATTTATGTGCTCTATTCGAGTAGAAGAAATCGAAGAGGCAACCAGCTCTACTCCAAAACCTATCACCGGGTTTAAGGAATTCGAAGACATTATGCCGGATGAGTTACAAAGAAAATTGCCAACAAAGAGGGCAATTGATCGTGGGATTGGACTTGTTCTGGGTGCCAAACCTCACACCAAGGCACCATACCGTATAGCTCAGCTGGAGCTTGAAGAGCTTCGGAAACAAGAGGGAGAAGTGTTGGGAAATGGAACTATCGTGGAGTACACTTCTGCACTACTACAATGTGCATGCTACTAGCCTCAAAGGCGGGACGACATTGCAAGTTATGGAAAAACTAATCTTGTTCGTCAGTTAGATTTAGCATATCATTAGAAAAAGGCAAGCTTACTGGAGCCCCCTTCCATTCCGAATATATCAGTCGAGAGTAGATCGATGGACTATATTGGTGGATTGCCAAGAGTTGGAGACTTTGACACTATCATCATCGGGGTGGACTGTTTATCTAGAGAGACAACTTTCACCACAATGCCCAAGTATATATCAGTCGAAGAGACAACTCAACTCTTCTTCAAACATATTGTCAAATACTGGGGACTTTATCTCTGCTTCGCATGAAATTTGGGTAAAATTTGCGGATGTGGTTCAGATGTGCTTCAATGCTCAAAAGAGCTCTTCTTCCAATGAGTGTCCTTTTGAAATTATTATTGGCACCGTTACTCCTCCATACTGTAGATTCCAATCAGAAACAGTACAAAAATTGTACAAATTTGAAGCAACCAGTGCTTAAAGTGAAAAGATCAGAAATGAAGGTTGCTGAAAAGATTATTGGCTACCAAACTACTCGAGCTTCTAGGAAATATCTTCAAGAGTACTTGGTCAAATAGAGCGGATGCAACGGCGAGAAGAATACTCAATGGTTCCGAGGACATCGTCAAAACAAATGGGGGAGAATGTCACGGGGTTGTAGCTTTGCTTAAGCCCGTGATCCTATCATTGTAAATAATTTATTTAAATAGTTAGAATTAGAAAATTTTAGTATGATTTTTCGGCCAAAAGACGTCTACTCCCATCAGTTGGATTTTTGTTCCGAAATCTATTATAGGAGGTATTAGTCTTTCAAACATTTTCAAGCTTTCTAATGTTCGCCCCTGCACTAGCCATTGTAATTTTCTGCTTTCGTCTATTGTAATGTTCAGCTTTCTAGCAATCAATGATCAATTTTATTTCAATGCATTTCAATTTCATGTTGCAAGCTTTCTTTAAATTGTGATCAAGTTTACTTTCGTCCCGAAACGACCGAGAGAAGGAGGAAGGTAGTCTAGCGGAGCAGACTACTGCCGCACGGTGTTCCATTTATGTGCTAAGAAAATGTTACCCGTGAAACAGGGGCTTATAAAACTTTCTGACATTTTTTCGTACTCTCGTGCGGCTCAATTACTATACACGATTTCAGATGCCATATATCAATAAAAATCTTCTTTAAACTAGGGCTGGACAAAAGTCTCGAGCCGAACCGGATCGAACCGAGCCAAATCGAGTGGTTCTTCATAAGTTAAATATTCGAACGGGTACCTGAATCGAAAATCGATGAGTTTGGGTTGGGTCTCGGGTCTAGACCAAGAACCGAATAACCGAATAAGAATCGAAACTAAATAAATTTTTTATTTTTTTATTGAATTAATTAAATGATTTTATTTTTAAAAATAAATTAACAAATTAATTAAATAAATAAGATCATTTCATAATTTTAATTTTAAAGCTCGTTAGCCCATTTTAAAGATAAGAAACAGTGATTTTGGGATCCATTTGCAGTTTTTGTAAAGATTATGGACCTCCATCATAATTATATCTTAATAATTGATATGACTGTATGACTATTTAAATTTGATCATTAAATTTAAAGCCTACAAATGAGATAAAATTCTAAGCAAATGAATTATTGATATGAATCACGAACATTTTAATATTAATATCTATTTTTTGGTATTTGTATGCATTGAATTAATGTTATTCGACAACTAGTTATTTATATGTTTTTGAATTGGACTACGTTAATTTGTAAAAGTTACGAATGAAATGTCATTAGTTATATTTATGTAGTGTTACTGTAAATGTTAAAAAATTTAATTATGGTACGGAATCGAATCGAACCGAATCCGAACGGTTCCATAATTATATTTGAACCCGAAGGTTCCATTTATTATATACCCAACAATTTTGGAACCGAGTAGAACCGAATCGAACCGAACCGAACCGACCCACAACCAACTCTACTCTAAACACAACAAAGACTTCTTGAAATTTAATTTTATAAGACGATCCTGGAACTCAAAAGTGTCAAGTTGAAAAACAATCACATTGATCATACATCCCAAGGACTCCTCCAATACCTTATCACCAAATGCTTAAGTTTCAAGCAATTCACCTATAAAACCTTAGGGCATGTTCTCTTTGTTGTTTTCAGACCATTTTCAGTTTTCAGTTTTCGAAAACGTTGAAACACGTTTACTTACCTATTTTTATAAATGAATTTCCAAAAACGAGTTTAAAATTTACAAAGAAAATGGAAAGCGTTAAAAAAGTCGTTTTGGCTGTTTTCAGTTAAAACCAAGCCAAAACTTTATTCTTTATTTTTGAAAACAATTTTTCAAAATGACAAAGATAACGTGTTTTCAACAATCTCAAAATAGACATTTAAAACACAAATGCCAAAATGAATTCAAAACTCAAAACTAAAACACGAACATGCCTTTGAGTTCTTCAAATTATACTATTTGATTAGTTGCTATTCGACTTAGCTAGTCACTCTCAAGCTCAGATTAGAGACGAAGATAGGGGGATGAGGGCAATCGCCCCCCAACATTGTCCGCCGGTCTGCTATTCTTAATTAATTTGTAATGTATTTTTCAGTTTCACCTCGCAAAAATTTTGACTTGGCCCACAAAATTTTTTATTTTTTATTTTTTTCCCATTAATAAATATTGACCCAATAACTTACCCTTTAAAATTCAATCATACAAAAATCTTAGACCTAAACAAAAAATTCAATAATTACTTAAATAAATAAATAGCATAAATCCAATCCAAAAGCAAAAGACCCATTTATGAATCAATTACCCAAAAGTATACCCACAGGCCACAGCCCACAAAATGTAATCCTGACTACAGACACCCCCTAATTATTCCTCAAATCTCTTCTTTGCGCGACAGGCGATTGCGCCGCTACTCCGCCAATGCCCACTGCACACCGCCCCTGCCTCCTTTTCTACGCGTCGACCAGTCCGGCTTCGGCAGTTCGTCCAGACTCCAACACCAGCAGTCCAACAGGTTAGTTTTTTTTTGTTTGAGTTAATTTATGTTTATTTGAGTAATCGAGTTCATTTTTCTATTAGTTTGAGTTGATTTGAGTTAATTTTTTGTATTGGTTTGACTGTTTTAGTTAATTTTTGTGTTAGTTTGAGTTCATTTGAATTAAATAGTGATTAAATAGGTTTGCTGTTAGTTTATGTAATTGTGTAAGTGATTGAATATTTGGATTTAAGAATTAAGTAGAGTAGTTGATGTTAGTTTGTGTAATTGTGTTAGTTATTGAATATTTGAATTTAAGAATTAAGTAGTAGAATAGTCAGTAGTGATTATGTTGAACATTGAATTTCAGTATTGATTTGAACTATATTGTGAGTAGTGGGTATTGAAATTAATTGAATAAAATTTACAGTATGAAGAAAATTGATTCATATTTCAAGAAATGAACTTTTGAGGAAACTTTTACCTCTAATCTTGAATCTCTTATTCCAGAAGATAAAATTGGTCATGAACCATATGTTGTTGCTTCTTTTCCTCAGAATGAGGAATTCGATTCATCTTCACTGGAATGTGATCCTGGACTACGCAAATCAATGTTAGATTTTTCGGTAGAATGGAGGGATGCAATCAGACGAGCTTATGTCAAGTTGGGGCTATATCAACTAATTCCTCCTAGAACATCAATGTATTTGGATAAGAATGATAGACGTTTTCTCCCTTGTTGGTACAAACTCTTTTCAGATTGGCTAGAGTTTTCGCCAACAAAAAAGGGGCATACTGTCTTCCTTGCTAACTTTTTAATCCACCATGTGCTCGAATGGAGCTATATCAAATTGAAATTCTGCGTAACTCTCAATTAAAAATTTTGACAACACTTCCCGATGTGTGCCAACTGTTGGCATTGACAAGAAAATCAATGAGTTATAATCTTGTTAATAGATTGATTCGTCTTGTCTTGACTCTTCCAGTTTCAACAACAACTATTGATTGTGCACTTTCAGCTATGAGTGTTATTAAGACAATGTTGTGTAACAGAATGGAAGATGATTTTTTGTCCAGTATCATTCTTGTGTATATAGAGAAGGAAATTGTTTATACTTTTCCATTAGATTCTATTATTGACGAGTTTGAAGTGACGAGGACAACGAAAGATCAATTTCAGATGTCCAAGTCATATTTACCATCTGTTATATAGATAAACAATTTACTTTTTGTCTTTTTTATGTCCATCTAACGTTCATGTTTTCAATTTGTATAGTGTTAGACACATAGATGGACATATTATTTTTATATTGACAAATTGAATCTAACTTGCCTATTTTGGTACTCAAAATCGTCGTTTTCAATTCTCTTAGTTAAAAAAAATTCCGAGGCTCCTCGCCCGAACCCCCGAGAGGGGGCCTGCGCACCTCCGACCCTCATATTTTCGCCCCCATAAGATCGAAATACTGGATACGTGCCTGGCTCAGATACCACAGGATTCACTAGCCAAACCTCGTGGCAAATAAAAGAACCAAAAGTTACACGATTTGGCGCCAGAGACCCCGTTAATCTTTTGACGCTTTATGGTTCTTCTTCACCGGCGTCTCTTTTCCAGGCCACCAATTCTTCTACATTTTTCAAAGTTCCGCTTCCGTTGCACGTCGACTTACGCCCTGTGTAAATCCCATTTCTTGATATTCCCCTATTCTTCTGATTCAGCTCGCTCAAACTCGCGTAATGATCCCGATTACTTGGACCATCTTCTTCAACAATGCATCAATGGTAGGAATGATTTTAGTTACGAGAAACCAGTTAAGCAAATACACGCACAACTATTAGTTACAGCTTCATTGTTATCCGCTTTCTTATCTGCTCGACTCATTACTGTTTATTCCAAGATAAGTCTTTTGAATGAAGCCCGAAAAGTATTCAGTACCGCGCCAGAAGATTGCTTTTCTAATTCACTTTTTTGGAACTCAATTTTGCGTGCTAATATTTCGGTTTTTGAATACAATGAGACTCTTGAGTTGTACCTTCGGATGCGTGCACTTGGTTTTCAGCCTGATGGGTTTGGTTTTCCGTTGATTATAAGGGCCTGTGCGATGAAGGGTGATGTTATGTTATGTAAAATTGTTCATTGTCATGTTTTGCAAATGGGTTTTGGAAATGTCTTGCATGTTTGTAATGAACTGCTGGGAATGTATGGGAAGATTGGGCTGATGGAGAATAGTTGTCAAGTGTTTGATAGAATGCCTGTGAGGTCTCATGTTTCTTGGAACACCATGGTCTCGGGTTTTGCGAGTAATTATGATTGTGATCAGGCATTTTGGATGTTTTCAAGGATGAAGAATGATGGAATTGAACCTAACTCTGTGACATGGACTTCATTGCTCTCTAGTTTTGCTAGGTGCGGGTTTGAGGATAAGACTTGGAAATTTTACGTTTTGATGAGACAGAAAGGGGTTAATGCTACTGCTGAATCGCTTGCTGTTGTTATATCAGTCTGTGCTGACAGTGGCTTCGAAGGGTTCCAGAAAGGTGAAATTGTTCATGGTTATGTGGTGACTGGTGGTTTTGACAAATACGTATTTGTGAGGAACTCCCTTATACGTATGTATGGGAAAAATGGTGTTGTAGAAGAAGCAGAATATTTGCTTGCTGGATTGGAGTCGAAGAGTATTGTGAGCTGGAACGCATTGATATCTTCTTATGCTGAGTCAGGATTGTGTGAAGAGGCTTTCTCCGTGTTTTTGCGGTTGGAAAATGGAGATATATGTTCAATGGGAAGGCCTAATGTGGTAAGTTGGAGTGCTGTTATCAATGGATTTGCTGCAAAGGGGCGGCACGAGGAGTCCTTGGAGTTGTTTCGCCGTATGCAGTTTGATTCAGTATTGGCCAATGCTATCACAATTGCCAGTGTGTTGTCAGTTTGTGCTGAGTTATCAGCTCTGCGTCTTGGTAGAGAAACCCATGCCCATGCAATCCGATTTTTGATGAATAGTGATATTTTGGTGAGAAATGGTCTGATTAACATGTACATGAAATGTGGTAGCCTGGGGGCGGGATGTTTAGTATTTGAAGGAATGAATTGGCGGGATATATTCTCATGGAACACATTGATCACAGGATTTGGGATGCATGGGGATGGTGATAGTGCTCTAAAAACTTTTTATCAGATGGTGAATGCAGGAGTTAAGCCAGACAAGGTTACTTTTGTCGCCGTTCTTTCTGCATGTAGTCATGCAGGGCATGTGACCGAAGGTCGTGATATTTTTAATCAGATGACTAGAGACTTTCAAATCATGCCCCAAGTTGAACACTATGCTTGCATGGTTGATCTTTTTGGACGTGCTGGCCTTCTGCAGGAAGCCAGCAACATTTTGAAAAGCATGCCCATGGAACCCAATGCTCGCGTTTGGGGAGCCCTCCTGAACTCTTGCAAAATGCATAAAAATACAGATATCGCTGAAGAGACTGCTTCTCAGATATTTAGTCTTAATTGCGAGGTGACGGGTAGCTATATGTTGCTCTCTAATTTATATGCTGCAGGTGAGAGGTGGGAGGATTCTGCAAGGGTGAGAGTCTCAGCAAAGACAAGGGGTTTGAAGAAAATTCCTGGGGAAAGTTGGATCGAGGTGAAGAACAAGGTCCATGCATTCTCAGCTGGAAAATCCTTGAACACGAGGGTTGAGGAACTTTACGGTGTACTTCAAAATATGAAACTTCATATGGCAATGGAGGGCTGTGTATCGAACAAAATCTATGGCCCACAAACTGCTGATGAAGAAGAATATGCTTATTGTTGGCTGCCGCCTATCACAAATTGATTTTGTGAGAGTTGTCATAATCAAGCCGATTTAAGAATTGTTTTTCTTGCTGCAGTCGGAAATCCTTTGCAGGCTTCAGGTTTGGATTGTAGAACCCTGCCTTGTACATGTTCACCATTGAATTGATAACCAAAATATTCTTCTGTATTTATACATACTGCTTATACTGTAATGCAAAATGATAATAGCTGGCATCAGAATCTGTAGTTAATGATGTATGTTAATTGCCTGAGATTAGAGTAGGAGATTAGTGTTCTTTCAATAAGATCCGAACTATGATTAGATTTTCCTTTGAATTGCAGGACGGACGGACCTTAGCTATCTTGTGAAGTCCGTATGTGGATCCAATCAAAGTAACCTGGAAAGTAGATTGCTCAAGATAGCAGCAGCATGTTCACGGTTCTTCGCGAGAATTGTTCCTTTAAAACACCCGACAAGATGGACGAATTTAACCAAGGATTTATGTGAAGAAATTGAATTCCCCAGCCTAGGCATCAGCATATACTTAAAAGAGTGTTGGCAATCTCATCATTTGTTCTAATGCTGCTAAATTTCCCTATTTTGTATTTCTCAAGAATGGTCTCTCCGCCAAGGATGGAAAGTTCGACAAATTGGGACTCTTTGAAATTGGATCAAGCGGTAGAATCAGGATACTAGGACTAGGGATCTAGAATGACGAACTTGACAATCGATGAAGAGGGACTTCTAGTAGACGGTGTACTCAAGACCAGTAGAGTGCGAAGTGTTGAATCATCTTGTTTAAAAACATGAATAAATTATTTATTTAAAGTTTGTTTTGGAATCTATCTAATAGACAGAAACTATTTGATAGTCTAGTATATGGGTGGGCAAAACCCGCCCGCACCCGACCTACCCGCCCGCCCGACCCAACCCGATCGGGTTGGGTTAGTTTTTTGGCCATTTTTACGGGAAAAATTCATATTTAAGGTGTATTCTTTACCTCAATTCAATAGTAAGGTAAATAGTTTGAAAATTCAAAAATCAGGTTTTTTTTTTTTAATTCTAATATAATATAATTAACACATCCCCACCTCCACCACCCCCTACTGTTTCGAGGACTATTCCGGCCACCGTTCCGGCCACCACTCTTCTCCGACGATCGTTCCGGCGACTATTCCGATGACCGTTCCGACGACTACTTCGATTTCGACAATTATTCAGATGGTCACAGTTTAAAAAATTTATTGGTCACATGTCACATATTTCAAAATTAGTTGGTCACATATCAAAATTTATTGGTCACATGTCACATATTTGAAAAATTAGTTGGTCACATCAAAATTTATAGGTCATACAGTCACATATTTCCAAATTAATTGGTCACAGATTTTTTCACGGTCACAGATTATATAATTTTTAGGTCACATGTAACAAAATGGTTGGTCACGGATTATTTTTTAGTCACAGATTATCTAATTTTGATCACATAGGCCAAATAGCGGGTCACGTACCACTACCACTTTCGACCACCCTCACCTCGGCACCACCACAACAGCACCAACGCCACACCACCACAGTCACCATCACCACCACAACACTACCACCACAGTCACCATCACCACACCAACAAACACGCCACCATCTCCACCCCGTCGATGCCAACACCACCACCATTACCACCGCCAACGAAGAGACACTACTAAATAGACCGCCACCAGATCGTCGCACACAACTATAAAAATTTCAGATCATCGACGATATGTGACAAACTCATATCACCACCTTCGCGACCGCCACCATCTGCAAATCAACTCAACCATCGCCTGCACCACCACCACCTTCGCTACCGCCACCATCAATCACCACAAATCAAAACAACCAACAAAAACAACAGCATGCAATCCACCACACCCACGGCGTCAAAACATCACCACCACACACACAGTGTCAAAAATCACCACCAGCGTGCGTCACGACGCTGCTGTGAGGCGATTTGCAACAGCGTGTAGCAGCGCTGCAGAGGGAGCTGGAGGGGGAGGGAAGATGAGGTGGATGGGCAGGTTGAAATGGCAAAAAAGAGAGGAGGGAGGGGAAAGGATGACACTGGTCCGTCGCACTCCACTGTGGTCTTCGTCGACGGCGACGACGTGCGAAGGAGGGACGAGAGAGAGGGGCAACAGGAAGAGAGAGAAATAGGGAGATGAGAGTGGTATTTGATTTTTAGGGTTGGAGGGTGAAATCTGTGTATATAATATTAAATATTTAAAATATCAAATATCTGAGTTTTGATTAAAAAACTTATGCACCTGATTTTTTAATTTGAAACTTTAAACACCGACTTTTATGAAATTTTCCCCATTTTTATGGGTTATTCGGTTGGCAGGGTTAGTTGGGTCGGGTTAGGGGTTAACTCACCCAACCTGACCCACTTGTTAAAAGAGAAATTGTCAACTAAAAGTAAAACGGTAAAAGTAAAACGCTATACTTGCATTAGGTCATTTCATTTCTTCTCTCGCATCTCTTCACGCCGACTTCTCCTCCCCTCTATTCGAGCCAACTTCTCTCTTCACCCCTTTTCAAGGTAAGTTTGCAAATGTTGAGAAATTCTTCTAGTTAACTTGGGGGTTCGAAGTAGGGGTGAATGATGGGTTTAATCTAGTTTTGGTTGAGGGGATAGGTTGGACTGGGATGGGATGAGGGTGGAGATGGTTGGAGAAGATGAAGTGGGAGAGTAGGTACGAATAGCCTAATAGGGGCAGTTTGTTTGCTTTTGTTTTCTGCAAATTATGAAGGTATCTGGGTATTATCCAAATCAAACACCCCAACTTTTTTATCGACAGTCACAAGCTGCCTAGGTATGCTTTGTGTTTCTTCATAGAAAATCATTATTTTTTTTTGTTTTACTTGAAACGCATGAATTGAGTTGAGGCAGAAGTGGCAGAGACGGATGAGGCAGAGGAGGAATCCCAATGAAGAGAGGCTCTGATAGATGTGGAGCAAGAGGAGGTCGAAGAGGAGCTAGAGGTTGACGTCGAGGAATGGAGGGAGGTAATAGGGTCACGATGTTACATCATAAGCACGAAGGCTTACTTTATGCTTAGGGAAACGTACGGTGTTATTCTCACCAAGAATATGGTCCTTGGCAAAACTGTTTGCAACGAGAAGAAAATCTCTATATAGTTGATATGAGATTTAATTTACTCTTGTTTGTTGTTTTTAGTTTTGTATGTTTTAATTAGTTTGACAAGTGATTTTTTGTTTTTTCTACACTAATTCGTTGAATTACTGGAGTTTTGTCTTCTCACACCATAACACTTCTTTAATAAACGTTTGTACAGTTAATAATTTTGAAAGTAATTTACACTGACCCACCTCGTCTATTACTACAAATGATCGATACAACCCGACCAACCCAACGCAACCCGACCGACACATAATTGGGTTGGGTTGGGTTGAGTTTCAACATTTTCATGGGTTGGATTTCGAACAAACCGACCATGTTGGGTTGAGGCAAAAATCGACCGGACCCAACCCATGCCCACCCTTAGTCGAGTACTCAAATCAGAGGCGTGTGCAGTGCTTTTGAGAAGTCAGCTAAACAACAGATAAGTAATCTCGATGGGAACTCTTTTAATTTTTTATATGTTTTTATTCGAAAATGTTTATCTTTAAAAAGTTGTAACACGCATAACCAGACTTGGTATCACGGGATACAGCTTTGCTTAAGTCTCGTGATCCTATTGCAACCGTAGTTTGTCCAATTTCGACCGCACATTGTAAATAATTTATTTAAATAGATAGAAATTAGAAAATTTTAGTATGATTCTTCGGCATAAAGACATCTACCCCCCTCAATTGGGTTTTTGTTCCAAAATCTATTATAGGGGGAATTAGTCTTTCAAACATTTTCAAACTTTCTAGTGTTTGCCCCTACACTAGCCATTGTGATTTCCTGCTTTTGTCTATTGTAATGTTCAGCTTTTAAGCAATTAATGATCGAGTTAATTTCAATGCATTTCAAATTCATGTTGTAAGCTTTCTTTAAATTGTGATCAAATTTACTTTCGTTCCGACACGAATGAGAAAAGACGGAAGGTAGTCTAGCGGAGCAGTCTAATGCCGTACGGTGTCCCTTTCTGTCATAAGAAGCAAGGTAACTCGTGAAAGTTAGTATCAGAGCTGCGGCTCAAGACCTTCGATAAGAAAGTTATAGATCAAGATCTAATTTCCTCGAACACAACATAGGTGGTAGATATTCAAAAGAGGAACATGAAACAGCGTTTAGAGACGCTTGATGTGACAAACACTATGTTGTGTTTTGCCATGGAGGGCCTCGGAGAGAAGGTCGAGGTGGCAGAGACGGAAATTAAAAAATTACGCATCTAACTGGATGAAAGCCAAGAGCTTGCGCAGCTATGACTGAAGCTGTTGCTATCATACCTGATCAGCATGATGAAATGGGAGCGTTGAGAGCTCAGTTACTAGTGCTTCAATGCGCGGTTGACAATGGGCAAGCCACCGCACAAGAGCCTGTGCATAGGCTCAAAATTCCAAAATCGTGTACCTACGGAGGGGCACGCGATGCTAAAGAAGTTGAGAACTTCTTGTTTGATATAGAATAATACTTTTTTGTGGCTTCGATCAAGGACGAAACGAGAAAGGTCACAACAGTTACCATGTATCTAGGTAAAGATGCAAAGCTATGGTGGCGGACGAAATATGTTGATATTCTGGCCAACATGGTCTGAATTGATTTTAGGGATCTTCTCAAGGAAGCAATCAGATCTTAGTTTTTCCCAAAGAATGTGAAATATGAGGCACATCGAGCCTGGCGAGAACTGAAACACACAAGCTCGATTAGAGAGTATGTGAAAGTCTTTTTAGGACATATGCTGAACATTCGAGAGATGTCGAAAAATGATAGGCTATTTACCTTCATGGAAGGGTTGGAACCGTAGACACGCACGGAACTTCAGAGACAGAAGGTCACTGATTTGAGCGCGGTTATGGGAGTTGCTGAATGTTTAAGTGATTATCAACTGAAATCAAGAGAGAATCGACTTTCGGGAAATAGTCAATTTGTTGAAAGTAAAAAGAAACCTTATAGACCTAGCTCGAACTCAAATGGGGGAGAGTGTTACTCTTAAAATAGGGGAGGAGCCTATCAAGGCAACCGCCATAGTAACTCACATGGAAACTATCAAAACAGTCGTCAAGGAAACTATAATGGTAGTACCAGTAATGACTGGAATCATGGAAAGACAAAGGATGGCACATCAGATGCTGTTCCTAAATTGAAGTGTTTTTTATGTGAAGGACCTCACCGAGTGGCGGAGTGTCCTCAAATACGGATGGTGAATGCATACTGTCAACTAGCAATTGGTAGCTCGAGTTCAAAACAAAATACCCTACAAGCTAACTGTTATGGCGACATTGACTCCGAAGGAGATGAGGATGTCGTTGGCGCATTCTCGTATTGGTGCAATACACTAACGCGCCGAACTACTAAAAAGGATGGAGTTCCCTCGAAAGAGCTGAAGATCGAAGAATCGAAGGCTCACATTTGCAGGGCTAAAGGCCTAATGTACATTGATATGAAGATCAATGGAAAGTCAATCAGAGCTATGGTGGATACCGGTGGTACCCACAACTACCTCGTAAGTTCCGAAGTAAAGTGGCTTGGACTTGTTCTAGAAAGAGGTAAGGGGAAGGTCAAAGCAATCAACTCCGCTGCTCAACCAATAGCGGGAATAGCAAAATCTGTGCCAATCAAAGTATATCTCTTCGAAGGAAGGAAAAATTTGTCGGCAGTTCAGATGGATGATTTCAAACATTCTGGGATTAGAATATCTTTAGGATACAAAAACAACAGTGTTGCCGCATTCTGACTCATTAATAATGATTGGAAGTAAACCATGCATTATCCCCACACAAGTTGGGAAAACAGGCGAGAATGGTACCTCGGCCATGCAATTTAGTAAGGGTTTCAAGAAGAATGAATCTATGCACTCTTCGAGTTGAGGAGATCGAAGAGATAACCAACTCTATTCCAAGACCTATCACAAGGTCTAAAGAATTCGAGAACATCATGTCGGATGACTTACCAAGAAAATTGCCAATAAGGAGGGCAATTGATCGTGAGATTGGACTTGTTCTGAGTACCAAACCTCCCACCAAGGCACCTTATCGTATGGCTCAGCCGGAGCTTGAATAGCTTTGGAAACAAGTGGAAGAAGTGTTGAGAAGTAGGGCTATCATGGAGTACACTTCTGCACTACTACAACGTGCATACTACTGGCCTCAAAGGTGGGACGACATTGCAAGTTATGCGAAAACTTATCTTGTTTGTCAACTAGATGTGGCAGATCAGAAAAAGGCAGGCTTAATGGAGCCCCCTTCCATCCCGAATAGATCAGTCAAGAGGGGATCGATGGACTATATTGGTGGATTGCCTACAGTTGGAGACTTTGACACTATCATCATCGGGTTGGACTGTTTGTCTAAAGATGCAACTTTCACCACAGCGCTTAAGTATGTATTAGCCGAAGAAACATGTCAACTCTTCTTCAAACATATTGTCAAATACTGGAGACCGCCTATCATCAATGATCGAGATTGTCAATTTACTGGCATATTCTGGATCGAACTTCTTGGTTCAAATTTGAACATGAATTCTATTTTTCATCCACAATTAGACGGACAGACGGAGCGCTTCAATTCTATGCTGGAAGACTATTTTCGGCAATTTATATCTACTTCGCATGAAATTTGGGTGAAACTTCCGAATATGACTCAGATGTGTTTCAATGCTCAAAAGAGCTCTTCTCCCAATAAGTCTTTTTGAATTTACTACTGGCCAGCAACCATTATTCCCCCATATTGCAGGTACCGATCAGAAACAGTACAAAAAGCCTGCAGATCTGAAGCGACCGGTGTTTAATTGAAAATATCAGAAAAGAAGGTTGTTGAAAAGATTCTTGACCACCAACTACTCGAACTTCTAGGAAATATACTTAATTAAATAGAGCGGATGCAACAACGAGAAGAATACTCAATGGCTTCGAGAACGTCGCCAAAACAAATGGGGGAGAATGTCATGGACCACAGTTTTGCTTAAGCCCTGTGATCCTATTGCGGCCGTAGTTTGCCTAACTTTGACCGCACATTGTAAATAATTTATTTAAATAAATAGAAATTAGAAAATTTTAGTATGATTCTTCGACATAAATACGTCTATTCCCGTCAGTTGGATTTTTGTTCCGAAATCTATTATAGGGGGTATTAGTCTTTCAAACATTTTCAAACTTTCTAGTATTCGCCCCTACACTAGCCATTGTAATTTCATGCTTTCGTATATTGTAATGTTTAGTTTTCAAGCAATCAATGATCGAATTAATTTCAATGCATTTCAATTTCATGTTATAAGCTTTCTTTAAATTATGATCGAATTTACTTTCGTCCCGAAACGATCAAGAAAAGGCGAAAGGTAATTTAGCGGAGCAGACTACTGCTGCACATTGTACCTTTCTGTGCTAAGAAGAAAAGTAACCCGTGAAACTTGAGACTGCATCAAGGATCAACATAAAATTTCACGTAAGAGTTCAGTGACAACTCATGTTTTTAACCCCCAATACTATACGATTAGTATAACTAGCATAAGAGCATCTTATAAAATAACTTCCTCTTGATTGTTAGTTACGAAAAGCACGGAGAGCAGTTTGACAAGTTTGTGTAATGCCTCTTTGAACTGTAAATATATACATCAAAGGAAACTATTACAACCTCACCACTCACCAAAAGGACAAGAAAAGGTAATTAGTACAGCACAAATTGCCCATTGCTTTGTCAGTGTGCAAACAACCTTAAATTCAAACATCCAAACTATAAACCTTACGAAATTTACAAGTGGCGCATTTTGTCACCTCCGAACCATCTGCCATATGCAATGCGCCACATTGGCCAACATCTGACCATGCCTTTAATATCTTCATTTGACCACGCGATTCCTTCATTCCTCAGATGAGCACAAGCCTAATCACTAGCCACATTGACTAAAGTTTCATCAGCAACTGGGAAGAGATTGGGCAGAAGCAAATGGTGAAAAGCTTGTGGTAGACTCACTGTAATGCAGTGGATTAGGTTGATGACTAGATGACCCAATATAACTTGATGAAGCATTGCCCGGACTAGGTATATATGGTGACATGTATCTGGAATTCAGAGGGGAAAACGAGGGGTACCCTAATGAGTGAGGTGAAACTAAATAAGCAGCACGGGATCTTTGGGAAGACATGTTCCTAAGGTCAACTGAGCTTTGACTCACACTAAGATGTGAAGATTGATGATGCGACTGAAGAGACTGGTGGTTATAAGGAGTGCTAGAGATGGAATGGGGATGAGAAACTGAAGAGGATTGAAATGATGCTGGGGCTATTTGAATGGCTGGGGATGATGCTAATGATGATCTGAAAGATGATAATACGGAAGATGAAGGAAAAGAAGCAGGGGTAGATGAGAGCAATGGTGTAGATTCTGATGGCGGTGGATCACCAGTACTAGTTCTTGCATCACGCTTGCACACAGGACAGAATGTTCTCCATGATGTTAGCCAAGCATCAACACAAGTTGCATGAAATTCTGAAAAAATTCCAAGATGAAATTACTCAACTACAGAAAATCTACGGAAAAATTACCAAAGCGCAATTAAAAAATAAAGAAGAAAGAAGTGTAACACAAATGATGGCAGATACAAGTTCAGAGGCTTTAATTTTAGTTAAAAGTATACATGAATTTGCACAAGGACGTAATTCTCTTTTTCAATACGAAAGGAACAATTCACGAGAGGACGTAATTCTCTTTTTCGTTACGAAAGGAATAATTCATGAGAATAATCCCAGCAATGGTACAGTTTAGTACATATTGCATAGACAGCCAACTCTTCAGTAATTAGTAATTTTGAAAGATGAAAAGGTTAATCACTAGTAGAATTATAACTAATATGTTTTCGAATACTTTCCACTCTGAAAAAAATTATATCCATAACAATTTAGGCTCAACATATAACCAACCAAAATTTCCTCTCAGCATGTGTTCTATACCTGTGCTGGTATCTATAATTTCTATGATGCAAAGAAGAAAGGAGGATCTTTATTTACTTCTTGCCAGGTAGATTGCATAAAGCCAATTATATACATAGAATTGAAAGATATAGAAGCATATTCATCAAGAAAAAGAGACTTCACAATATTTGGTCAAAAAGGAACATATAGTTTTCTTATAGCTGAGGTAGCAAAGTAAATTGGGTTGAACCACCTGGCCTATGGCGTGCCAAGCATCACTCTACACTGCCTAATTCATCACATTGCCAATAACCATCACACGCCTATTCTTAGAGTGCTACTGCACAAATGAAGCGACAACTATTTATCAGGAAAAATTGCATCTCATTTGATGCTGAGCACTGTGTCAAGGGGAACCCAAAGAAACCCAGGACTTCGCTTAAAATTAATAATTGCGTAGACAAATACCCAATGAAGTTGACAGTACCAGAAGAAATATTACAGGTAGTTACGCATCAGATTGTGAGTATGTTGTTTGTGCTTAAAAATTATTTTTTTAGGAAGTTCTTTTAGTAAAAAAAAAGTAACTTAAAATTCATGTTTGGTAAAATAAGCAACTTAAATGTAACAGAAGACTTACTGTGGCGGCATGGCAGAATTCGGAGCTTTTCTCCAACATTATAGTCTTCAAGACATATAGCACATGTCTGTGAAGTACAATTATCCTCCAGAACAGCTGTGAAAATTAGGCTCGGCATGGCTTTCACCAGACGACTGCTCATCCCATGGAATTCACGTACATGTGGAGCTTGCGGCCGTTCTCTTCTAATGCGATGCCTCCGGACAAAGAAACAGGTTGCTAACACTGCTGACATGGCAAGTAATGAAATGAAAGATATAGCCATGATTGACCATGCTGAGTTTTCAAGGCCGGGCATTAACCATAGTTCCACGTAAGCAGCACCAGCATATTTTGTCAGGGTTTCACCTGAAGCTTTGGAAACAAACACAGCACGTATTTTTATACCAGCAGCATTTCCTGCCACTGAATTTTCACACAGCAAAAACTCATTAGCCATAAAAAATAAAGCAAATCAACTTTCATAGATACCTTCATTTTTGAACCAAGAAGCAGAAGCGAAGAGGAGGTGAGAGAACCTTCTACAACCTTCAACAATTATTTTTGTGTCTTCCTATTTTACATTTTGGGTTGACTGATAAATGATGATGACTATGGCAACAAAAACACCTAAGTGGCCTACTTGTGACTTCATAATATTTTCCACTTCAATTAACTTCTGTACTTTTGTAGAATCTGATGTGTCAATACTCGTGGAAAAATGTTATCTTATGGTCAAAATTCCACGAAGAGCAGGAGGACCCACGACTCTCAATCTTTTCCAGATACATTTTGAGCACTAAGCTTATGTTTGGCCCCCGTTTTTTCAAAAACTCATTTTTTTTTCAAAACTCATTTTCAACCACAATTTCTCCCATAAAATAAGTTTACACATAAACCGGAAACTTTTCCTTTTTTAACCGCACATTCTTAAGAAAAAAATCACTATTTCAAAACATGTACTCTTCCAGAAATGGGGCTCAAACGGGGCTAAATATAATCTTGACATCGCCAGGGCTCAAGTACCGATGCTCCAGGAAACATCTTTGTAATCCTATACTTCCTCTCCCATCCCTACTAACTGAAAAGTCAGAATCTTAGATTCGATCTTAGTTCTATCTCTTATTCCATAATCCCATTAACTCCATAAAACAAAGTAGATAATTTTGAGGTCAAGAACGCTGCCAATCAGGAATATTGCAAAATAAGTAACCATCATTTTAACTTGCAAATCATAAGGAACATTTATTTTTTAGCACAAAGAGAGAATTATTTTGGTGCTACCAAGTAAACAATCCTGGAGTTGCATCATTTGGAGATGATAATGAGCGGTCAGAAATATACGGCAATCCAGAATATACGATGGTGCTTATGAGCTTACATTTAAGGAAAACCTAAAACACAATACCCATAATACACACTGCATTTTCACTTATGAGCTATTGTTCAATGGGCATCAGTAATCTGCCAAAATTATGAAGAAATACCACAAGTTGAGGGAAAGAAAATATAAAACTAATTCATTTAATAGTACATTGGGAAAATCATGTTAAACTCGTGTTTCAAACTTGTGCATCACATGTTTTGATATTGCAGAAAAATGCAATGCCTAAAACTTTTATTGACAAAACACCAAATTCATAAAACAATATAAGCAGATGCAGGGATGAAAAATCATTACTTGCAACTAAATCACCATTTTCACTATCATAGACAATGGCCGCTTTGAATCGTGCAGCTTGTGCGCTTCTGACTTTATCATCAAAGCTACATCCGCCTCTAATTATCAACACAAATGGAGACTTGGTATCATTCTTTTCTGAATCGATTTTATTAGTCAATGGCGAGCATGCATCCAAAGGTTCCGCCACATGCAATGTGCCGGATATCCCGGAACTTTTCACCGATGGAGCTGAAATTCAGGCGTAATATCAGTATGCGTAGAACAAGTAAAATAAGAGACGCTAGAAAAAAACTCACACACGCTAATACAGGAATCGAATTCAAATTTTTATCAAACTAGTTCATGGTCTTTACCGAGTGGAGATTCCTACGAATGGGAAAATGAACTAGGAATGGGTTCATCTATCTAGTAGAATATCCTGGCCATACCCTATTAACTGCAAAACTTGCAATTACAGATATGTTCCATTGAAATAGAATAATACATTGGCATGAAAAAGTAAAGGAACCAAATTTTACTTTGCTAATCTCAAATAGTGTTCTTTAAACCATCTTTCTTAAGAAACAGGCAACAAACCAATTACTTCACCATATTTCAACTGAAAAAAGACATTATCTAAAGCAGTAAATCCACCCGTGCAACTCAATCAACTCTATTACAGATTCTACAATTCCCAGCAGAATTTAAAATTAACAACGGGACTAAAATCATAATTCGATACCGAGATATCCATGTTTTCACCAATCATAGCCAAGAAAGGAAGATAACACAAACCATGCAGCTCGAATTACTCAAACAATTTAAACAAACCCATGACCCAGATTCAATGTTCTTTATAAATCATAACAAACAATCAGTTGCCCCAAATAAATAAATAAATAAATAAAAGATTCAACTCACCGAAATTAGCTTCAATGTCTTCAAAAGACAAGGTAACATTATTCCCAATCAAAACCACGTTTCCAAACGCCGTAAAAGCACCCATTAAACAGCAACAAAACAACAAAAACACCCCGAAAGTCACCATCTTTACCCGATCTTATTTCAACTTCCCAAGATCTTCACAATCCCACAACCCCCAAAAATAAAAATACACTTTCAACTACGATTACAGAGGTTTTAATACTGAGAAATAGAAACATCAGCTTCCATTATTCACTATAATTAGGGTTTTGCAATTTCTCCTGCGCTTTTTTTTTTTAATTTAATATTTGGAGTACTTATAGAATGGGTGTGCTCACTTTTTTTGTTGGTGTGCTGTAATGATAACGCTTAGGTTGCATGAATATCCTTTTAGTACAGCCCGAAACGACAACAAAAATAAATAAATAAAGAAATAATTGCAATTTGTAATAAAAAAAATAGTAAATAAAAAAAAAAAAAATTAAGGTACATTTGAGCCACATTATTTTGGAAGAATGTATTTTGGAATAATAGATTGATGGAGAATGTGTGATTGAAAAAGAAGCAAAAATTATTGATGTGATGGAAAATATTATTTTATTGAAAAATGTATGTTTGAAAATGAGTAGAAAAATGAAAATAAAAATTTTAATGTGCATCAAACATGGGCTTATTATAATGTCTAAAAAAAATTTGACAGCAAGTCTCTAAAAAGCTATTTGTAAACTTCACCACATTCTCTTCAATATCTTCTCACGATGAGTTATATTTTAAAGTGGGTGTGTTTAATGGATATTATTGAGAAAAAAAATATTTTTTAAATAATGATATGATGAGAAATATGTGGTTAAAAAATAAGGAAAAAGCTATTAATGTAATGGAAAATATTATTTTTTTGAAAATTGTGTGGTTGAAAATGAGTTTTAAAATAATGTATATTAAAATGGAGCTAAGTGTACTTTTAAGTTCTTAAAATTATTTTTTTACGAAAAAAGTTGACACATTAAGGTTGTGTCTGGACTTTGGTGTAGATTTTTGCCCTTCAAAAGCAGTCGTCAAATTTTGACTACTTGTGAGATAGGTGGGACCCACCACCATTGTTAACGGTCAAAAAATCGCTGAAAAGTGAAGCATTTAGCTGCGCCAGACACACCCTAAATGACTAAATTTGAAAAGTAAAGTTTGATTTGAATGACTCGAGATTTTTTCATAAATTACTAGTAAATTCTATATTAACTCATTTTATTGTGTATGATAATCGGCAATATGGCCAATCTATCACGAAGAAAACGAAATTGTTTGAGTTTTTTTTCAAGATGTTATAGAAAACTTAAAAGAGAAAATAATAATAATTTTTTTTTAGTAAATTCAAAATTAATAATGCAAATTGTAATTTTTCGCTCGCTTAAAATCAATGCCTATATTTCGTTAAAATTATATAGAAAGATTTAAGTGTTTTTTTTTTTTTGGGAGTGATTGATGGAGTTTATACCATTTCATAAATTTATACAAAATTTGGAAAAATGTGTAAATTTTTTTAGACGACATTTGTTTAACTTTGGCGTTGGCTCGTAGCTCGCGCTAAGAGGTTAGTCCATTTACAGGTTACGAGCTTCAACATTTTAATTTAATTTTTTATAATATTTTAATTTAATTGTCCAGATGTGCCTCAACATTTTAGGTGTGATAGAGACTAGTGCAATTTGGTAATTAGTGCTGATTAGCTTGATAATGTGGGTCCAGCCAAATTGTCAAACTCCTTTTAATTAATATTTTGATTCTAATCAAAAAGTAGGTTTAATGACAACATTCTCAATGTAATAATCCCAAAGGAATTTTTTGGGGAAAAAAATTAGGAAGGTTATAATAGGTAGATTCATCGATCAAACTCGACTACTGTATTATTGCACTTGTAATATTTTTATTTGAAAACTAGCTGAAGAACGTGCAATGCACGTGAAGCGCATGTAAGAACGCGTACAATAGTTTTTTTTTTTTTTGGATATGTAGACATATCAAAATCTTATGAGCATAATTATTTGATGAGTTGCATAATTATTGAGTTCAAATCAGCATCTGATATGGAACTCGTGTTTGATGAGTTGCGTCTCTCTTTTTTACCAACTACAATATCATAGGTTGAAATTGTTGTTAACAATGTCCTTTTTTTCGTGCATAAAGGAAGAAAATAACCCACAGACTATTAAAATTAGGGTGTGACCTGAATTTCCAGTTGAGAATTCTAATTTAAGTCTTTTTGGAAATTTAAGTTAGAATTTAATTTAGGAGTTGGTAGTAGATTTGAAGAGGTCTTGAAGGAATCCAAATTGTAATGAGTTTATCAATTCTTACATTCTACACAATACTTTGTAATCCTCCATTATTGATATTAATAAAATTCTCTTCCTCCGTCCATGGTATATTTTTACCATGTAAATCTTGTATTCTTGTTTAATCTATTTTTCATATTGACATTTTATTATACTCGTTTAAATCATAACGCAAACCAATAAAAATCGAAGCCCACAGCCTGGATTAAGAACTCAAAGAAGATGCAAACTGCTAAAAATAAAGGGATAATTACAGCAAAAGTTCCAAATCTTTGAAACACTAACAGATTTTCTCCAAATCTTTAATTTGTTGTAGCCGTCACTCGAACCTTTTTAAACGTTGTAGGTGATGCCCTTTTGGATAGTTTTCGTAAAACAAGCCGTTAGTTGACCCAAAAAATTAAAGTTTGACCACTTTTTACCAATTAAATGAGGGTAAAATGGTAATTTTATAATATTACTATATAAATATAATTCATAAAAATAAAAAAATAAAAAACGAAAAGGCAGAAATGTGTAGTTAAATACGAGTGATGAAAAACATATACATACCTTTGGAGCCGCTTTACTTTGAAAAGATGAACAAAGCGAAGTGGATATACACGAAAATGAAGAACCAATTTTCATCTTAAATGCCATTCTTTTCTCCACAAGCAAAGAAACAGCAGCAGCCTGCTTGATGCTATTAAGAAGAACCCATATGATTTTTCATGTGGAAGAAGAAAAATAGGATCTTTTTAGTTCTCTCTTGTCTTCTCAACGATAATATTATAAAGTTACCATTTTACCTTCGTTTAATTGGTCAAAAATGGTCGAAATTTACTTTTTTAAGTCAACTGACGACATTTTTTACGGAAACCATCCAAAAGGACTTCATCTACAACGTTTGAAAATGTTAGAGGTGACGACTGTAACAAATCAAATGTTTGAAGAAAGTTTGCCAGTGTTTCAAAAATTTGGGACTTTTGATGCAATTATCCAAAAATAAATGATGCTTCTAGTACCAGACATTGCACAAAAACAAGAAACAAAAATATGAGGCACCGCCAAATTTAAAAAATTTAGCACAATATTCAACCACCCACCCAATCGGTATAATTGCAAGAAGAAATATTCAATTCTGAATTCATAACTCTCTCTAATTTGCGTCAAATTAAAAAAATGAACCTAAAACGAAGACTTTTTTTCTTTCTTTATTTTTTATTTTATATACAGAAAATTGAACTTGAAACAACCACTATTTCCTCGAGGAGACTTAGAGGGTGTTTGGTAGAGATTAAAATCGGATTAAAATTGAAAAACTAGTCGTTATTGTTGACTTTTATTAGACGAGTGAGACCAACAACGGCCATATTTTCAATTTTAATCTAATTAGTAGCCCTACCAAACAGACTCTTTAGCTTACCTTCCTGATCAGCTAATTAGCCAAGTAACTTTTAGAGGCGTAACAATAAACCTAAGCGAAGCATATATTAATTCGTGGTCAAAAGATTTTATTTTTATTTTTAGAAAAAAAAAATATTACTAGTTCTACTTCCTAGGACAACACGTGGCATAAAGATAACTTGCTGGCTGGTGCAAGTGTTATTTTTGGATACAAGTTGCAACCTTGTAACTAACAAAAACAAGCGTTGCTTGTGATGTTGTGTAGTATTTCCTTTTTTGTTTTCTAATTGAAAGGAATATCACGATATCGAAGTATCTATTTACATGGAAATAAACAGTAATTATTCTCCTCAAAATCATGAGAAATGCGTAATATTTTGTTGTCTCATAATTATTTTCAACCAGTATTCTTGTCAGAGTTACAAATCCACTTTTGGTAAGAACGAGCTTTGACTAATATCAACATACATGAACCCAAAAGCATCACCCGCAAAAAGGATCTTAAGAGGCGACGAAGTGTTTATCCATGTTAAAAAGCAAACAAATGTATGCACTAGATGTTACTAACATCTAGAACTAAAAGTTTAACCAAGTATAAAATTAGAGCTTAAAAGAAAAATAGACAAATGCTATAGCTCCGGTATACTCTTTATACTTCTTGCCATCAAATGTCTTGTCATTTATTTGAGCCTTAGAAAATTCTATTGATCTTTGTGCGTATTAACAAATTCTACTGGAATCATGCCATTACGTGTGCCTAAATACATTTGAATGCATTCGATATATGTCATGACTTTGAGTCTATTGCTGATATAAGTAAATCATAAACGTAGAAGTAAGTTCATTTTATGTTTTACTATTAATGTTATGTGTTAGCCATTTAAAATGCTTTACAATAAATGGTGATGATGTTTAATCAATTTCACAGTTTTTTTTTTTTTTTTTGTTTGAACCTTTGCTAAGACAAACTATGACGTAGGTAGGACTACTTGAGCCGACTTAGTTGTGTACGCCTTTCAAAGTGCGACGAGGGTAGTAGGGTCCCCTCATTCTTGTTCTATATACCACTAAAATAAGTTGCCCAATTAATGCAAAAGATCATGAAGGTTGGGCATTGAGACTTTGACAAAATGGGTTTATATATGTTTGCTTTTTTTGTCTTTTCATTTCCAAGCACAGCGATTGGTGGGATGTCACTAACCAAATTTTATAGCTAAAAAAGGATATAAAATCATTGGTGGGACGCATTCAAAACACTTTTAAATTGGTGCTATTTGTGTCAATTGCCTTAGCTGCTTATTTGGCTTGAACTGCTTAAGTAGCATCCATTTATTGGTAGCTGAGCTTTCACACAGATTGTACTAGTTTAAACTAATGATGACCATTAGATGCAATCAATGGCTGAAATTCATTCTTGGGATAATATCGCCGATTGAATTACTGTTGAGGTATTCACTTTTCATTTTTCTGGACTCTTCGTTTCTCTCTCTCCTCTCGGCTCCTTTGTGTTTGAGTCTGTAATTTCTTCATCTCGTCGAGTTCTCTACAATTTGATCTAGCATTTTAGAGGTGGATCTTGTGTGTAAAATCAGGCCTGAAAGAGTGGCCGATTTAGTGTAGATTATCTCTAAGTGTTTGGGTTAGATTTGTGAGTTTTGAACTCTCTGTGTTTGCAAGATCTTATGATCGATGACCAAACTCTCGTACTGAGTGGTTTGCTGTAATCTTTCTCTCTTGGATGGTGGTTTTTGCACTAGTGGAACAGACTATTCCTGAGCCCCCAAATTAGGTCGTTTTGCTGAACTAGGTCAACATTTGTTTGTGTTCTTGTCATTTTTCTTTACTGCTCTTACTCACTCATGTTTTATTGATTCAATGATCGTGAAGTGGTTTCATGCGTAAATCCCAACGTTAATATATTCTTACGTTTTCTTACTTATAAGACCTAAAGTTGCTGAATGTGCTTTCAAAATTATGTATTTTGATCATACAATCTGATTCTCAATATATGCTGATATATGATTTCAAATGCAGGAGTATGCCAACTTGATGATACAAGAGAGAGAGCAGCCTAATGTGAGGCAAACCCTTGTATCATCTTACAATAATTTACTGGCTTCAAAGGTTAAAACATTTTGCATTGGTGCCCGAGTACGAGGACTGCGAAAAATAACGTGATCTTGGAATTACACAGTTGCATTGATTATTTATCAACAATTCAACATGGTTCAGTCAGTTCAGCATTCTCCTACAAAGAAATCTCAAGGAAAGAAAACATGAGACCTTCAATTCATTGAGAGTCTTCCAAGTAATCACAGCCTCGTTTTTAGCCGGTTTCATGTGGCACAAGGATTGGCTCAGCTTCCTTTGCTTCATTCCCGTCTTCTGGTGGGTTTTATCATCTTTCAATGTTGTATTTGCCTTTCCTCAAGAACGAGCAATTTGGCAAAGGAACGAGCTTCGGGTATGTACACTCTCATCATATTTCATGGCCTGAATCATTAGGGACCTGCCTATGGAACTAATCCTGCCCACATTATTCCTCACCATAGTTTATTGGATGACGGGACTATAATCTCAACTCAATGCTTTTTTGTTGACACTGATAGTCGTGCTTGGTTATGTTCTCGTACCCCAAGGGCTCGGTCTTACATTCGGTGCACTTATCATGGATGCCTAGGCTTCGACCAGGGTAACTGTCACAATGCTAGCATTCGTGCTAACGGGAGGATACTATGTGCATAAAGTACCACACTTTATGTCATGGGCGAGGTGGATTTCTACCACATTTTACAGCTATAGGCTTCTCATCAATGTTCAATATGGAGATGGAAAGGCCATTTCCTCATTGCTCGGTTGCTCATCTAGGGGTCGAGAAAGAGTCGGCTGCAAATTTTTCGAACTAGGACGTAAGCAGAATACACACCCTGCGATGAGCATTGGAATTTTATTGGTCATGCTTGTAGGATACAGATTATTTGCTTTCATTATTTAGACCATAATATTGAACAACAAATAAACAGTAGAATGAACGAAAATTTTCTTTCTTAGTAGTCTTTAGTACTGTAGAGAGCAAGTCAACAAATGTGCCATTAGCGTATTTCATAGGAATATACAGATAATAGGCAGATTCTTGCTTGCTATGAAAATTGAGGTTCATTATCTGCTTTATAAGGAGCAATGTAATGACTTGTAGATTTTTTTTGAAGGTATTCTTCAAGATCAGTTCCAAAGTACCGTGAGCTTTAGCAGGATGTATCCGACTATTGGTAGAGGGAAGCCCCTAGTAATTAGTAAGTATTTCAAGTTTAGGGATTGTTTGACCAGGTTTTTGATAAAAAAAATTGTTGGTCCAATGAAATATGTGATTAAGAACGAAGTCCGAGCAGTTAAAAAATTGATATATTTTTTATCAAACAAGCACTTAATAAAGTGAACTCATCTATTATGTGGATGTTAAGCAAAAAACAAAACCATGTACTTACATTTATAGTTCGTTTGATTGTAAATATGGAAAATTTGTGGAAAAAAAATGAATTTTAGAGAATTGAATTGTTTAGAAATTGTTTTACGAGAAATTGTAATTAATTGTGTTTGATTGATGTAATTTTTCACCTGAAAAATGTTGAAAGTTTAGTGTCTGTTGACTTAGTTTTTCATGAAAATTGTTCATTAAAGTGATAATTTCTTTTACTATTGGGACTATAATTTGTTTCACTTGCCAAAAAAAAAAATTTTTAAATTAAAAATTTTTAGAAAAAATTATCATACTGAATATCATTCGTTTGACGTTGATTTGCATGAAAATTGTCAATAAAAGTGATAAATTTTTTTACCGTTATATCTATAATTTTTTCCAATTTCCACAAAACCAAGGAATTGGTAAGCATGTGAGCCAAATGTGAAATAATTTTTCCATGGAAAACAAAGTGTATCAAACAAAGCAAAAATAGAAGTTGTAATTTATTTCCCAATTTTCATGGAAAATAATGGCCTATCAAACACCCCTTTAGGATTCGTTTGATTGCAAGAGTGGAATTTGTGTGGAAAAAAAAATGAATTCTAGAGAATTGAATTGCCTAAAATTATTTTTCTGAGAATTGTCAATTAATTGTGTTCGATTAGTATAATTTTTCACTTGAAAAATGCTGAAATTTTGGATCTTTTTGGTGTTTGTTTGAATTTATTTTTTTATGAAAATTGTCCATTAAATGAAATTTTTTTTACAATTGTCCATAAAAATTGTTTTCAATTAAAAAAAAGTAACTTGGAAATTCGTTTTCCACAAAACCAAAGAAAAGCACACGTGAGAGACAAAAGCAAGAAAATAAATTTCATGGGAAAAAAAGTCATCAAACAAGCTAAAAGTGGGAAATGAAATTTTGATTCCATTTTCTATGGAAAAAATTGGCCAATCAAACGGACTCTTAGTGTTCTAAAAAACTCGTGTAGACGGCACCTTGAAGCTCATGCAAAATTCATCAATTCGCGCCTAAACGGTTGATTTTTTTCCAATTTTTAAACGGTTGATTTTTTTCCTTCCTCTCTTTCATTTTCCCTAAAAGCACTTTATTCTTTTTTTTTTTTTTGAAAAAAAATTCATTTGACTTTAATTTCAAGTTTTTAAAAAAATTTATTTGTATAAAAGTTAAAAATATCTTTATCTAATTATTTAAACAAGATTTATATTATGGTGATATCTACATTATGTAATTATAATCTTGAAACCTCGTTGATACAATATGACATCGATAATTGACCACGTGGACAAACGATGTCGGCACTCTAAAAAATATGCTATACGTCTGTCGTCACGAAACCCTCACCCCGACTAGGCTGTCGACATGCATGAAGCCTTCTACCTATACTCAGCCCACCTACGACATAAGGCGACTACCACCATAAGGCCGTCGACCCCCCATGAAACCCTCTACGCCCACACGTGCCGTCTACCATTATGGGTCCAACGCTACACTCAACCACTTAAACGACGGTGTGCTAGACAGAAACCGCCCAACGGTGAACGTGGGTAAAACCCACCACTCGAGAAGTGGGGGTCATTCTACAAGAACGTGGGGGTAGTGGGGAGGCTTACGTGGGACATGTGGCACCGCAACCGCCATATGCACACGTAGCCACAGGTGTCTATAAATACCTCCAAGGTGAGAAATGTTCTTCTTCTTGAAACCCTGAACTTTCGAACTTACACTATATTATCTTCCCGCACTCTCTAAATTGTTAACTAATTCTCTCGCCGGAGGTAGAACGGGGGAGACAGCCCCGACCTCTTTTTGCAGGTAGCAACCGCGCAACCACCAATCGGAGTAGCTGGACCACCGCGCCCGGCAAGGTAGACACGGAGAACAACTTCACTAACATTTTCATTGGCGCCGTCTGTGGGAAATCTTTCCACCGAACAAAAAAGCTATGTCAAGAAGACGAACAAGGAGTGAAACACGCATGGTCGGGAATACAGCGGAGACGGAGTCGGAGTCTGTCGCAAGGGGTCAAGACTTGCCGCCGCCGCCGCAATATGTGACGCAAGGCCAATTTAATGCCTTGGAAACACAATTGGCAGCCATGATGACACTTCTGCAAAGTCAGTCACAGAAAATTGCAGCCCCTCCACAGAGCTCGTCGGAGGCCGCGCGTGAGCAACCACCCTACGTGGCTCAAACTGTTACCCCGCCTATTACTCAGCCAACGACGGGAGACATGGGGGCTTCAGGCTTTGTGTTTCCACAGATCTCCCAACCCGTGATAGACTTGGAAAAGAAAATAGAGGATATGATGACACAAAAGATAGATGATGCATTAACCAAGAGAAAGGATAGGCGCAGACAGATGGTCCTAGAAGAAGATCCTTTCGCCCCCGAGATTATGGCTGTGCCTTTGCCAAAAGGCTTTAAGCAGCCAATGATAGAAGCATATGATGGAGTCACAGACCCGTTGGACCACTTGCGAACTTTCGTTGATTTAATGAGGCTCTACGCAGCCCCAGACGCGGTGATGTGCAGATCATTCCCTCCAACATTAAGGAGGGAGGCTAGAGACTGGGTGGCCACATTGGCACCCAGATCCATAAGAACCTTTGACGAATTGTCCAGGAGCTTCGTGGCATACTTTATGAGCAGTAAGAGAAAACGAAAGACAGCTATAGGACTGATGCAGGTAGTGCAAGAAAAGGATGAGTCATTGCAGGAGTATTTGGCTAGATTCAGCAGAGCAACACTTGGTATAAGGGACCTTCAGATGTCAGCAGTGGTGACAGCATTAATGAACGGGACACGGAACCGAGCCTTCAAGATGTCGCTCTCCAAAAATCCGCCAGAATCAATGCACGATTTGTTAAAGAAGGGAGACAAATATGTGGACGCGGAAGAAGCAGAAAAGGTCACAAAAAATCTTAGAGAAGGATGGGAGACGGGGAGCAACAAACGAAAAGTAAGCGATGTACGAAAACCCATCGACAATGATAGGCAGAGGAACGAGCGTTCGAGTAGGGGGTTCCCCCAGGATCGGATTGTCAAGCAGCGACGAGAGGAGGTCAAAGCCTTCACCCCATTGAATATCCCGCGGGACAAGCTATTGATGGAAATTCGAGAAATGAAGGAACTTGAATGGCCGAGACCGATGACGGCACCCGCTGGCAAACGAGATAAGAACAAGTATTGTCACTTCCATAAGGACCATGGACATGAAACTGAAGAATGTATGCATTTGAAGGAAGAGATCGAGCGTCTCTTGAAACGGGGATTTTTGTCTAAGTATGCGAGAAATGATCGAGGCAAGCAGAAGGTTGAGGATCGACCTCCGCCTAGAGCTGGTGTTATAAATGTAATCGTTGGGGGGGTGGCTGCAGGTGGAGACTCACACTCCGCTAGAAAAAGCTATGCGCGGACAGCTGCAGTCTGTTCTATTCAGAAAAAGGCGAGGTTTGGGCAAAGCATTACGTTTGATGAAGAGGACTTGATAGGCGTGGCAGCCCCCCACGATGATGCCTTAGTGATAGTGGGTGACATAGCCGACTACGATGTGAAAAGGGTGTTGGTCGACGGCGGGAGTGCAGCGAATGTTCTAACTTGGGAAGCATTTCAAGGCTTGAAAATCTCGATGGAAAGATTGAAAGCTGTATCGACCCCCCTTATAGGATTTGGAGGGGCTACTGTGATACCAGAAGGAGTGGTGGAGCTACCAGTAACGCTGGGCACCTACCCGGCAAGTGTGGTTATCCTAGCAAATTTTCTGGTCGTTAAAACCCCCATGGCATATAACGCGATCTACGGTCGACCATTGTTGAATGCAGCAGGGGCCATCCCTTCTACTTACCACCAAGTGATGAAATTCCCGACTAGTCGGGGTGTGGGATGTGTGAAAGGCAACCAACAATCATCGAGGAAGTGTTATGTGGACAGCATACGGACGAAAGGACCCCCAACAGTGATGATGCTCGACCTCGAACCCCCAAGGGGGCGGATCGAACCTCTCAACGACACAGAAAAAATTATGGTGGAAGGAAAGCATGAATTCAGCGTGGGAACAGGATTGGAGCAGGATGAGAAGGAGGAGTTAGTAAAATGTCTGACAAATAATTTGGATGTTTTTGCGTGGAGCCCGAGTGACATACCAGGGGTTGACTCGTCCGTTGCACAACATTGCCTGGGTGTTTTACCAGGTGTTAAGCCAATAAAGCAGAAGAAAAGAAATCTTGCCCCAGAGAGGCAGGCGGCAGCAAAGGCCGAGGTCGATAAACTACTCCAAGCAGGTTTCATCAGGGAGGTACAATATCCCGAGTGGTTAGCAAATGTCGTCTTGGTGAAAAAATCGAATGGAAAATGGCGTATGTGTGTAGACTACACCGGACTCAACAAGGCATGTCCGAAAGATTCGTACCCACTACCCAGAATAGATCACCTGGTGGACGCCACATCGGGTCACGAACGACTAAGTTTCTTGGATGCGTTCTCTGGGTATCATCAGATTTCCATGGCAGAGTCAGATCAGGAGAAAACCTCTTTTATAGTTGATGCTGGAACGTATTGTTATACGGCCATGCCATTCGGTCTAAAAAACGCCGGGGCAACCTATCAGAGAATGGTGAACAAGGTCTTTAAGGATCTGCTCGGAGGTGTCATAGAGGCATATGTGGACGACATGGTCGTGAAGAGTATGAAGGCGAGTAGCCATATTGACGACTTACAGAAAGTATTCAACACCGCTCGACGAAACAGACTTAAGTTCAATCCAGAAAAGTGCGTTTTTGGAACAGCAGGCGGTAAATTTTTGGGATTCATGATTACTCAGAGGGGCATCGAAGCAAATCCGGATAAAATTCGAGCCATTTTAGAAATGAAGAGCCCTGAAAATAGGAAAGACGTCCAAAGGCTGACGGGTCGAGTAGCGGCACTGAATCGTTTCATGAGTCGGGCGGCAGATAAGTGTTATCACTTCTTCAAGGCGGTTGGGTGCTCTACCAACTTCGAATGGACCAAGGAATGTGAGGAGTCGCTGGAGTCTTTAAAGCAGTCATTACAGCAGCCACCTGTCTTGACCAGCCCACGCCCAGGGGACGTGTTGGGCCTATACTTAGCAGTGTCAAAATACGCAGTCAGTGCAGTTCTGGTGAAAGACTTCCCGAAGACACAGAAGCCCGTCTACTATGTCAGCCAGGTATTGAGGGGCGCGAAAACTCGATACACCATAGCGGAGCAGTTGGTATTCGCTTTAATTATAGCGGTCAGAAAGTTAAGGCCATACTTCCAATCCCATACTGTACAGGTCATGACCGATCAACCTGTCAAGCAAATCTTGCACCGGCCCGAGACATCGGGTAGGATGTTGAAATGGGCGATTGAGCTGAGCGAATTCGACATTAAGTTTAGGCCCAGAACAGCAATCAAGGCGCAAGTATTGGCAGATTTTATTGCAGAGCTGACAATTCCACCTGACCACCCACGACAAGCAGAGGAGGTTTGGAAAATCTTTGTAGACGGGTCCTCGCATGGCGAGGGGTCCGGAGCGGGCATCATTATGATAGGACCAGATCTTGAGGAGTTGGCGTATTCGTTGCGTTTTGAATTCCATGCGACAAATAATGATGCTGAATACGAAGCAGTCATCGCAGGTTTGAACTTGGCAGTCAGACTTGGGGTTACATCAGTAGAAATTTGCAGTGACTCCCAATTAATCGTCGGACAGGTGACAGGAGAATTTGAGGCAAGGGATGGAAAGATGGCATCCTATTTGATGAAGGTTCGGGACTTGCAAAGGGGGTTTACGAGTTTCAAGATAACCAAGGTCCCTCGCAAAGACAACGAACGAGCGGACGCCCTGTCCAGGCTAGCATCGACTAATTCCAAGAATCTGCCTAGCACTGCCAATGTACAAGTTCTACGACAACCAAGCATTTTACTCATAGAAGCCGTAGCAAGTTCGGAGCCTGAAAAAAGCTGGGTAGACCCGTTGGTAGAATACCTGACGGAAAATAAATTGCCCAATGATGCGGTTGAGGCTAGGAGGCTGAAGATACGAGCGGCGTCGTTCACAATGATCGACGAGCAGCTATACAAACGAGGCTTTACCATGCCATACTTGAAGTGCTTGCGTCCAACAGAAGCGCACGACGTACTACTCGAGATACACTCGGGAATTTGTGGCAATCACCCAGGGGCAGCCACTCTTGCTTTCAAAGCCCTTCGGCAGGGGTATTACTGGCCTACGATGAAGGAAGATGCTAAGGAGTTGGTAAGGAAGTGCGACGCGTGTCAGCGTCATGGAAATTTAATTCATGTTCCCGCCGAGCAGCAATCAGCTATTTTTGGGGTAAGCCCTTTCTTTCAGTGGGGAATGGACATTCTGGGACCTTTGCCCATGGCAAAGGGGCAACGAAAATTTTTGTTAGTGGCCATTGATTATTTTACTAAGTGGGTTGAGGCTGAGCCTTTGGCCACCATTACCACCGCGAAAGTACAAAGCTTTGTCTGGAAAAACATAATATGCAGGTTTGGTATACCAAGAGTCCTTGTCACCGACAACGGTAGGCAATTTGACAACCACAGCTTCAAGGCTTTTTGTTCAAGTTACCACATAGATCACAGACTCACCTCGGTGGCTCACCCTCAATCTAACGGGCAGGCAGAAGTCACAAATCGAACGATCCTGTGGGACCTCAAAACGAGATTGGAGAAGGAAAAAGGGCTTTGGGCAGACGAGTTGCCTAACGTATTATGGGCATATCATACCACCCCTCGAGAGTCCACAGGAGAGACCCCTTTCAAGCTATCATTTGGAATGGAGGCCGTCGTTCCAGTAGAAGTATTGAACGAGTCTAGCAGAATGAAGGCTAATCAGCTTGATGTCTCGACCACAAATGCAGAGCTCGACCTATTAGATGGGGTGAGGGAGAAATCGGCTATGCGGATGATGGCTTACAAGCGGAGGGCCGCTGGATACTTTAACCGTAGGGTAAAATCGAGGGTTTTTCAAACGGGGGATCTCGTATTAAGGGAAGCGGCAGCAGCGGGCCACCCCCCAACCAAGCTTGGACCGAATTGGGAAGGACCATACGAGGTGATCCGAAGTCTTGGGAAGGGAGCTTATAGCCTGAGAGACTTGAAAGGAAAGCCATTGGGCAGACCATGGAATGCTGAGCACCTCAAACAGTACTATCAGTAAACAAGCAGCGTGGTGTTTTCATGTAAATATAGTAGCTAGGCGAATTTTTATTTCTTTATTACCGACGCAATGATCGATTGTAAATATTGTAGCTAGCATTTTTCTTTTCTTTCTTCATGATGTAATGCCTGTAATGGGCACACCAGATTGAAATTTGCTTAATGAAAGGCCTAGATGGCGGCAGATGATGAGGGCGCTACGGAAGGGCCAGCCTAGCTGGGACGTCCCGGTGCGCCTACTGAGTCCTCAAACCTAGGCATGTTAAATTTGGCTATGGGATGTTGGTTTATAACTACTCGAAATGGAGGCTAATGGCGGTGAGCGAAAAAGTCAAAAACTGACTAGCTCAAAATCGCTGGGGAATGGTGGTGAGCTCCCAAAACCAGAAATGGTTAAAGCTCGAAATCACCTACCCCGACCTCGACGACTTAAGGTAGCCAGATGCCTAGCGGTGAGCAAAAAGTCAAAAACTGACTAGCTCAAAATCGCTGGGGAATAGCGGTGAGCAAAAAGTCAAAAACTGACTAGCTCAAAATCGCTGCGGAATAACGGTGAGCAAAAAGTCAAAAACTGACTAGCTCAAAATCGCTGGTGAGCTCCTAAAACCAGAAATGGTTAAAGCTCAAAATCACCTACCCCGACCTCGACGACTTAAGGTAGCTCGATGCCTAGCGGTGAGTAAAAAGTCAAAAACTGACTAGCTCAAAATCGCTAATAGCTGAGCAAAAAGTCAAAAACTGACTAGCTCAAGATCGCTGGTGAGCTCTCAAAACCAGAAATGGTTAAAGCTCAAAATCACTAGACTAGAGGCTGGTGGTGAGCTTCCAAAACTCGAAAACGGTCAAGGCTCAAAATCACCTAACCTCGACCTCTACGATACAAGATAGCTCGACGCAGCGCGGTGAGCAAAAAGTCAAAAACCGACGACGATGCGAAATTGCTCAACACACAAGAATTAACAAAGAGAAACAACGTAGGCAAAACAACAATGACATTCAGTAAGCAAGTATGGAAACTTGAAATATAACAAAAGCATTTGTCCACATCCCGGACAAGAAAAAAGTGCAAAACAACTAACTGACAAAAACATCAGGCGAAATAACTAAAGGCCTACAACTAAAGGTTGATCAACTCGAGCGAAGGGTCTCCTAAATAACTAAAGGCCTACAACTAAAGGTTGATCAACTCGAGCGAAGGGTCTCCTCGCTCCCGCCTCGTGATGTCTGCCCAAATGTCTTAGGCTGGGAGGCTCCGCCTGCCTTGCCTGGACGCTTTGCCAAGAACCTATCATAGCCTGTGGGATCGACAGAAGGATGCTCAGTAGACACCCACTCCTTGGTCAATTTGATGGAAGCCGCCATTACCTTCCCCCCATAAGAGTTTAGTTCCTTAGCAAAGTCAGCAGACGACTTGTACTGCTCGATCGAAGTCTCCACATCTTCGGTGTACTCTGCAGAGGCCTTATACTTTGCCACCGCCTCCTCGGGAGCCCGAGCCAAAGTAGAGCGCAAGTTGTTCACTTCAGACTCCAAATCCTCGACAGATTTCCTAGAAGAAGATAGTTTCTTTTTATAATGGTGAGCCTCCTTCTCTTTCTCCTCTACAAAAATCTTCAACTCCTTCAACTCTGACGTTAAACGACGACATGACTCGGCTAGTCCAACCTGAAGAGCCACCGTCTGAAACGGGCAGAGATCACCCAATTAGAGCAAGTTACAAAAAAATAAAAAAATATATATATATATATAAACAACGTACCCGCTGGGTGTAAACCGACATAACCCTCTCGATGTCGTCAGCACTTCGGCAAGCAACCGAATCGACGCGCCAGGGCGCAACCAAAGACTTGACCGCCCTCATTTCTGAATAACCTCGAGAAGGGGCAAATCTGAAATTCGGTAGAGGAGAACCCTCACGCTCGAGCGTGGCATGACCTGGGCTACCCCCTACTTCCACCGCCGGCGGGACTACTCCCACAAGGTCGTCCGAAAGTTGAGAAGCCTCTCCAGTCGAAGGCTGTTGCACTCCGCTATTGCAGGATTTCTTTCTCTTCAATGGGGCGAGAAGTGAATCATTGTCGCTCCCGTGACCGCACTCCGCCAAGGGGTCCATGGTCCCCCCTAAGTCGAAGTCAATGCCTGCATCAATGGAATAAGGACTATCATGCTTACGAAATAACAAGTCAAAAAACGCAATGAGAACGAGTCATGAAGAAATTTTACCATCAATAGGGGCAAACCCCTCATCACTCCCTGGCGCGGGCAGGGATCTCAGCACCTCGTCCAAGTCAAGATCCATATCTGCGTACAAACAATCAAAGTAATCAAGCTCGATGAATAGAAAACAACGCAAAAGATACTTTAAAAAAAAAAAATAATAATAATAATAATGTGTACATAAAACCTACCAGTAGGACGACCGATCCCGACTAGCAACATGTTCCTCATTGTCAAAACTGACCCCAGATCATGCGCGAGAGGTGGAATTTTGACCAACATTTCGATTTGTGTTTTGAGAAGAGGGGTAATCTCGACCTCACCATTGAAATGACGGATTAGAGGGCGCCTCCAATAGGTATTAAAAGGAAATTGGCCCTCCGGGGGGCGAACAAAGAAAAATCGGGACTTCCACCCGCTATTGGAATTCCTAAACTTGGGGAACTGCATCGGGACCCGAGCAGTGAGGTAAACAAAGGCGTTTGATTGAGCTAACTCATGCATCTCAAAAACGCACTTGAAGAGATCGATTGAAAGAGGAATTCTCTTGCCAAGGCAAACATATAGAAAATAAATCGACTTCCTCCACGCGTTGGGATTTATTTGGCTAGGAGTAAGGTGAAACTCGTTAAATAATGAGACAAAGAAAGGGTGAATGGGAAAGCGAAAGCCACCGTCCATAATGTCTTTATAAACGGCAACCTCGCGGGGGTCGGTTCCGGGAAGTGTCTCATCGGGTTTAGGGGCCCTATAAATATAATTATCTACCCGTTCGTATTTTTAAGCGACTTCTCTAACTTAGATGGGGAGTTGTATAAGCTATGACTCTTTGGAATCTCAAGAAACACCTCCTCACCCGCGGCATCTCGCCCAATTTCTACATTTTGGCTAGAAGATTTGGTCGACCTTATATGGCGTTTTGGAGAAACGGGTTGAAAAACTTGACACTCAGCCGATTGGGAATCATTAAACTCAACGGAAGACACCTCACGACCAACCGTGGGACTGTTTGACCGCCGACCAGCCTCCCGGCTGGTCGGAAGTCGACCAGCAACACTGGTCGACGGTTGACCAGCACTGCTGGTCGACCGACGACCAGTTTTGCCGCTGGTCGACAGGCGACCAGCTTGGCTACTGGTCGACTGTCGACCAGCAGCATTGCTGGTCGACGTAGGTCGACCAGCGCAACTGCTGGTCGACTGTCGACCAGCAAGAAAGCTGGTCGGCAGTCGACCAGCAGCGCTGGTCGACCGTCGACCAGCAGCAAGGCTCGTCGACGGTCGGCCAGCCTTGCTGCTGGTCGGCGCACGTCGACCAGCCTTGCTGGTCGACCCCCCTCCGTCCGGCCCATCCAAACATGGGTCGGGTATTCCTCTCGCCCCCTCCCCCTCACTCTCGCCGGAAGATGAAGAAATGAACATTTTATAATACATTATGCTACACAAAATGAAGGAAGATGATGAAGAAAATTACCTTGAGAGAGGAGGAGGATAAGAGTAAATGTAATTTTTGACAAGAGATTGGGAAATGAAAATAAGAGCCCCCACCAACATTTAAATAGTAGAAGACCTTGAAAATTTTTGAAATTTTTGGGGGGAAATTTCCCCCCAAAACCAAGGACCAACGGTGGAGCGCCACGCGGACGATTGACATTGAGATTCAAGGAAGAAACGAACCGAAAACTACCTACAAGGTTTGTTGCAAAGAAATGGTCATAACTTTTGACACCGTTGTCAGATTCTCTATTATAATATGTTTTCGGAAACGTCTCTCAGCGCTCCATACCGTGACAACCCGGGTTTACCCCGGTTGAAGTCACTTCCAACCTTAAATTCGCACTTTAAGGCCTGTTACCGGGCGACCAAAGTTTTAGCGTTATTTTTTGTTTCTTTTTTCATTTTAATTGCCACCTTTGGCAAATGGATTTCAATTTTTATACATGAATTGATTAGCCGACATAGAGGAATTGCCTCTTATCGATGGACATCGGCAAGAGGCAGGGGGGCTAGTGATACAATATGACATCGATAATTGACCACGTGGACAAACGATGTCGGCACTCTAAAAAACATGCTACACGTCTGCCGTCACGAAACCCTCACCCCGACTAGGCTGTCGACATGCATGAAGCCTTCTACCTATACTCAGCCCACCTACGACATAAGGCGACTACCACCATAAGGCCGTCGACCCCCCATGAAACCCTCTACGCCCACACGTGCCGTCTACCATTATGGGTCCAACGCTACACTCAACCACTTAAACGACGGTGTGCTAGACAGAAACCGCCCAACGGTGAACGTGGGTAAAACCCACCACTCGAGAAGTGGGGGTCATTCTACAAGAACGTGGGGGTAGTGGGGAGGCTTACGTGGGACATGTGGCACCGCAACCGCCATATGCACACGTAGCCACAGGTGTCTATAAATACCTCCAAGGTGAGAAATGTTCTTCTTCTTGAAACCCTGAACTTTCGAACTTACACTATATTATCTTCCCGCACTCTCTAAATTATTAACTAATTCTCTCGTCGGAGGTAGAACGGGGGAGACAGCCCCGACCTTTTTTTGCAGGTAGCAACCGCGCAACCACCAATCGGAGTAGCTGGACCACCGCGCCCGGCAAGGTAGACACGGAGAACAACTTCACTAACATTTTCACTCGTTATTTTGTGGTAAACTCCAAAAGTATGAATGAAACTCCTAAAAATTTATTAAGTAGAATTTATTGAGTTGAGAATTGAAAAATTATGAAAAATATTCTAATTTTTGCATTTCGAAAACTTGAAATTGTATAATTAATTAATTGTAAGAATTATTAAATAAATATAGTATTTTATAATTTTAGATGTTTGATAAATTATTAAATTACTTTTAAAGTGATTAAAAATTTAAAATAATATTAAAAATAACAAAACGTTTTTTTTTTACGCCTAAGCTTCTCCTAAACAAAATTGACTAAGCACTCTGGAAGAGATAAAACAACTAAAGATTAATCTAAGTCGAGGTCAAAATTAACCATCTTCACAATGCCTCAAATAAAAAATTTAAGATATTTATCGATTGGCATATAGCTCGTCTGCTAATTTTATTGCATTTATGGGCTTGTTTTTGAGCCCCCCCCCCCCCCTCCGACCTTTTTTTTTTTTCAAAAAAAGCATTTTGTAATAGTGTTATGATGGAAAATGTGTTGTTAGAAAATAAAGAAAAATTTTGAATTTACGTTAATATTATTTTATTGAAAAATGTGTAATTGAAATGCGATCAATTTACTGTTCAAAAATATATTTTGATGGAAAAAATGGAACTCAAGCAAGGACTATATTGTAATTTTTTTAAAATAGCCACGTTTACTCAAACTTGCACAAGACAATTTTATAAGAAAAAATCTACTTGTACATCAGCCTTTGTACATCGGGGTGTACACCCCCCTCACATGAGGGGTGGGACCCACTGTATAAAATATTTTTTTATTTAAGCGGGTCACATCCCTATGTGAGGGGGGTGTACACCTCGATGTACACCCCGATGTACCGGTAGCAAAACCGATTTTATAATACTCAAATGTCTATCGCTTGTTAGTAATAGATTAAAAAAAGGCTTGAAAAGAAATAAATTATTCATCGTCCTTTCATTTTATAATACTCAAATGTCAATTGCTTTTTAGTAATTGCTTAAAAAAGGCTTGAAAAGAAATAAATTATTGAGTAATCTTTCATTCGTTGCAGTATCAAAGAGCGAAAATCATCTCCATCTTCTTCAAATCGTAATTTAATCCTTGTAAAATATAGAAAAATTCCGAATTGAGTAAAACCTTTGATAATTTAAGATAGTTTGAACGAATTCTGTACCTTGAAATTAATTGTGCGAATATAGGTTGGATATCAAATTGAACTTGTTAGTGTTACAATAAATAGGGGATTAATGGTGCAATTTTCCCGAGTTCTTTTACAAAATTGTCCACGCCATTCTCCTCCTCCAAAATTAGACAGTGTAGTTTTAAGGCACGTTTTTAGAAATTTGATAGAAGCGAACAGTAGGCGACTCTCTACCTCTCCACCTCTTCAGAATTTTCTAGAGGAAAACACCATAAGCAAACATTTCTTCATCATCATCATCATAAAATATCATCGCATAACAAAAATTACAGTAGAAGTTTGGGAAAAACCCTAGCTAAAATCTAATACATATAATGGGTGAACAGAGGTCGGGCTCTCGGGAGATGCCTTGCGTGGGCAGGCTAGAAATCGCCAGGCCAAAGCCCGTGGGGTTTCTTTGCGGATCCATACCTGTACCCACCGACAAGGCGTTTCATGATTTCAATTCTGTTGCCGCCCTTGTTCCGTCTTCTCATACGTACGTATATGCAATTTTGTGTATATATTTGTGTTTTGATTATTTAAACAGTGTTGAGTACTGCATATTTATTTATGTTACTCGTTTCGTGCTTTTTCCGCTTTGAAAAGAATTAGAAAAATGTTCGGTATAGCAATGTGCACGCGAGCTAAAATTTAGTTGTTGGTGACTTGTTCAGTTGAACGTTTGGAAATTACACTCCCAGGAATGTGCTCGTGTGTAAATTGGCAAGTTAGCTGTATGTGTTGGACAGATGCTCTTGCAATTCAAGAGCATTGCTTTCAGTTTCTGCTCACTTCAGCGAGCAGGGCAGCAAGGCAAAGGCCTTGCTGTAGTTTCTCACTTAAGAATTCAAATAATTTTTATTTCTGCAATGAAAAGTTGCATCATTTCATGGTGATTCACATCATTTCGTGCACAAGTTATATGTACATAGAGATTTTTATTTTTTTTATGTAGTATTAGAGCAATATATATATACAACACATTCAAATATGTATATTTCCTTAAAACCCTATTTTCAGAATTTATATGGTGTTCTCTCCTTTTTTCTAGTTTAAGTCTCCATATCCTCTCTTTCCTACCTGAATGTGGATTTTGTATATGTTAGTTTTCAGAGATAGTGCTGATAAATTGGATGTTTAATTGCTTGTTGATGCAATTGTTTAAACTCTTGTTTGTTTTGTTTAAGAATTTTATGCCTTTTAGATTATATATATAAGTTTCTGCGTGCATGCGTTCATAATTCGTGTTTTATTGTTTAGGGATTTGTGTGACTAAGAGCTTGTTTGTGAGCAAGTGCAGACCAGTTGTAAACTTTATTAGAATGTGATGCAGGAGAGAGTGAAAACATGAATACCAAGAATAGATCAAAATCTTAAAACAATCCCAAAACTATAATTTTATTTTTAATTAATTCAGAAATAACCAAGAAATAACCATTAACTATTATGAACTTATAGCACGTTAAATGGCCAAAAACCTTAACTTGGACATAAAATTATTGAAATAAAACTTATTAAACGATAATGAATCTAGCCTAAGGTTCCCCTCTTTGCATTCCATCATTATCTGTGTATTGATGAACATTCAGCCTCAAATGGCGTATCTTCACACATTGTAAGGTGTAGTCCTCATTAATGTTAAGCTCATCCTCGCAATGACCTGATGTAGACCTATTATGTTGTAGCTAATACTTTTGTACTTGTTCTATATGAGTTAAAATGCACATTGTGAACACAATGAAAACCTACTACGAAACATGAGCACACTTCCTTGACATAAGTCAAGACTTTTTGGAAGTGTTTAGATCTCTCCTTTGGGAGATCATGATTTTTTTACTGACATTCTATGAGTCTTCTCAATTGGTGCCTTTGTATCTAGAACTTGCTCCATCAATTTTAACTTTCCAATCATCTACTCATACCATGACAAAAGAAAATAGCTCTTTCAAAGATTTTGCTTTCCTGTTTAACTTGGCATTAAATCTTTTATGTAACTCCTTCGATGATCTCAGCATTGGGCTCCTCATCGAAGATTAGAGTGTCGTTATAACAGCTATTAACCAAATCTAAATTTTTATAATTTTTTTGTAAAAAATTGGTGGTCCATTGTAATGTCGGAGTAGCCACCAAACCAATGCCCCTTGCCACCTACTCCACAACTGAAAATGTCATGATCCTCAGCACTCATGACAACAATTCCACCGTCACCAACATTGGCGGCCGCACAGTTGCTATGTGTTGTGTCAGCAATTCGATGTGCTAACCATGTATGTCATCTCTTCTTGCTCAACCCCTTTAATTATACTTCCCTAGCCGGATGTTAATGCCTAGAAGCCATGATCAAGAACGTTGCCTCGCTTTAATACCAACTATGCGACGAGAGAAACGTGAACGAAGGAACAAGCCTAAACATTCATTAATTTTATGAATTTCTGAATGTTTAGAGTCAATAATTCGTTGATTTGTAAAAACTAATAGCGAACAATCGACGATAATCTTCGATAATTTTTTTTTATTAATGAAGTACTGATGCCAATGGTTGCGGGTTGAATGTGAAAATAGATGAACGCGTAAGCAATCTCGTTGATATGGATAAGAATGGGGAGAACAAATCAAAATCTTTGAACATTTCAAAACTTTAATTTTTATTAATTCATTAACAAACAAGAAAGTATTGAGCCCTGGCTATGAATTCATAGGAACACAAAGCCCTTATTGACCCCTCCTCGCTAAGTAACCAAAAGACCCTAAGTTAGACATAAAAATATTGATATTATAATAATTGTAGAAAATTAATCTAGCCTAGGGCTGGCTCCTCTTCATATTACATCATTTAGATTTTCTGGTCTACATTACAAGTTTTTTTTTTCTCTTTTTCTTGTTTTGATATAATTTAGTATGTGGTTTATGCAATAGAAATTAATTTAGGGAGGGACTTTGATTTCTTTGAGAACGCGTAAGTTATAAGTTATTTCTGTTGTTTAATTTGGAAACAATGTAGGGTGCAAGCTCCAAGGTATCAGATGATTCCAACAGAAACAGATCTGAACAAGCTACCCGTACTCTCTAGTATCCCAGAAAAGGTACTCCCGATTGCGAAAGCAGAGAATGAAGGTACTAATTGTTTGTCATTTGAGGCTCATTATTATTTATAATTTTGTGCTTTTTGTCTTTCCTCCCAAATGAAAGGTGTTCAGGCGTATCAAACACTAAAATGTACTATGCTGGTGTAAAAATAATTGGCTTAAGTTCTTTTCGGGTTTCAAGAGGGTGGATGATGTCATATGCTTACTGGTCCGAGTTCTTAGTTCTAGTCAACTTCTGAAGAAGTGGCTGATCCTTTTTTCTGATTTGGACTGGAAGTGGTCACATTCCATCGTTCCAATTATAACATGGATCATTTTCCAAGTGCAAAACTGTGTATTCCAATGTCACATGCATCATGAGAGTGAGAAATACGTGAGGAGGAAGATTTAGTAATTTAGAGTCTGAGATGGTGCATAAGGACATGAATGAAGGAAACGGCTTTAATTCTGTTACATAGTTAATGATAAGCAAGTACATTTTGAAATAATGCCACTTTGGTGTTTTTACTTGATATAAAATTGGAGTATTTCCGTGGAAAAGGAAAAGGAAGTTACTTAGATATTGTAAAACATAGATACTCTTGAGCTTCATACTCGTTACTTATAGCCTTTGTTTGATTTTTTCACAAATCACTTTTCTCTAACTTCTTTTCAATCACTCATACTCTCAAAAAAATCATTTTGCATGTGGATTCATATCTTTTCCCTACTTTTTAACTACACATTCTTCAAAAGAAATCACTTTTCACAAAGTCACTTCTCAAAGAATCAAAATCAAACAGTGTCCTAATTTCATGGACTCTACCAAATGGGAATTTCTCATATCTGACAAGTAAAGCGAAATTTCTTTTATTAATTTGCATATTTATTGAATATATAATTTCACTGTTTGGGAATTGGTGTAACTTGGATGATTCAAAACTTTCCACTTTGAAGAAGGGAAAAAAATATTCTTCCTATTTTTTTTAAGTTTGTCATACAGGTAGTTATGGACCATTCAATAGTTGATTGCAGCTTACAAATTCAGACTTCCAATCAATGTTTGAAAGGGCTTACTCGGGGTATAAGGAATTTTCCATCGATGACCGTAAAAAAAAAGTCATTATTATTTAAATGCATAATAAGCTCATAATAAATCTTAAACTATCTTCAAAGAATCATAGCAGAACAATCTAAAGTGTGCTAACAAACAAAAGAAAAATATATGAAGAAACAAAAAAGGAACCCTTTTTTTAGTTTGTGAAACAGTGACTATTCCCCAAATTGAGTCTATAAGAAACACAAATTGTTTAATTTTTAGTGGCAGTGGGCTCTTCCCAAGATGGTCCAATAAGAATTTGTGTGTTTTGTGGTTTACACCTAAAGCAAAGTAAATAAGTTTGGAGAATTAATGAGTGCACGCCTAACAAGCCTTGAGGTGGTGCATGAGGTGTATGCCTCACACAGCTGAGGCATACGCTTTCAAAAACTGCCTCACAGTAGGTGCCTTGAGGCTTTTTTTTTTGGCCTTGGGGTGTTATAAGCTAAACATGCCAAACCTTTTGGTACGAATTTTCAATCAATCCAAAAAAGCTGCATTCTGACACTTTGGTTGAATACTGGCAGATTCACCATGGGGAGGTGGTCCCATTACGTCAAATCTTACAAGGAAAGGGGAGGCACTTGCTGTATCTGGTTTGGCAGAATATGGAGATGAGATGGATGTAATTTCCCCAGCTGACATTTTGAAGCAAATATTTAAGATACCATACTCCAAAGCTCGAGTGTCGATTGCGGTACATCGTGTTGGGCAGACACTTATCCTGAACTCTGGGTATAATGTTGTTTTAAGTTATTGCAGTTTTATACATGTTGAACGCCTTTGATGTTTGCCTAATATCTTGACATGTGATGCAGGCCGGATGTTGAAGAGGGAGAAAAGCTTATCCGAAGACATAACACCCAATCAAAATGTGTAGATCAATCATTATTTTTGAATTTTGCTATGCATTCGGTAAGAATGGAGGCTTGCGATTGTCCACCAACCCATACAGCTTCATCAAAGGAGCAGCCAAAATCCTCTGTTTTTCCTGATGAATACGCGTCCAAGAAAGAGTCATTTGAATCTTTGAACCATCCAATTCATGGGCATGGGTCCCTTAGGCAGAGTGATGAGATAGCTTCAGGGGAAGGATTTATCCATCGTCAAGAGTACCCTCAGTTTGAAAAGGAAAAGTTGTTTTTGGAGAAGAAGAATAAGAGAAATAAAGCTCGTGAAGCTGTCAAGGTCTCACAGATTAAAGAAAAGCCAAGGTGCACAGTGCAAGAATCTGAGACGTACAGAAGAGTTAGTAATGATGAGTTCTTAAGAATGTTATTTTGGCAGTTCCACAATTTCCGCATGCTTCTAGGCAGTGACTTACTTATCTTCAGTAACGAAAAATATATTGCTGTGAGCTTGCATTTATGGGATGTTTCACGGCAGGTGGGTTTTTACAAAATGAAACTTGACCTTGTCTTTCTTACTTATCATTCACACCAATTTCTTTGTCTATTTGAGAAGGGACTACTGTTCATATTATGCTTTTCTTTCTTTCTTTTTTTTTTCCCCTGGCCATATGTACAGGTCTCTCCACTGTCTTGGCTTGAAGCTTGGCTTGACAATTTTATGGCTAGTGTTCCCGAATTGGCTATCTGTTATCATCAGGATGGTGTTGTTCAAGGTTATGAACTTCTAAAAACAGATGATATCTTTCTACTAAAGGGTATATCAGAGGATGGAACTCCTGCTTTCCATCCCCATGTTGTCCAACAAAATGGCCTCTCCGTTTTGAGGTTCCTTCAGGAGAACTGTGAGCAAGACCCTGGTGCTTATTGGGTACATATTGTAGTAGAACTTTTTCTTTGTAACCTTTTACATTGGTCTATGACATTTATCTTATTCCACACTTTTTCTTTCAGCTATATAAAAGTGCTGGCGAAGATGTCATCCAACTTTTTGATCTTTCTGTCATTCCAAAAAACCATCCTCCCGATAGTTGTGATGATAACTCTGATTCTATGACATCTCTGATGCACAGAAGGAGAAGTGATTCCATACTCTCTCTGGGCACTCTATTGTACAGAATCGCACACAGACTTTCACTCTCAATGGTGTGTACAAGTGTTGTGCCTATTTTTGTTTCTGCTAGTTAGCGATTGCTAATAATTGTTTTGGTGCAGTCTTGTGGTAGCAGAGAAAGATGCGTTGGTTTTTTCAAAAAATGTCTTGACTTGCTGGAGGAGCCTGACCATCTAGTATGTTGTCTTCTGAAATTTTTAAGGAGCAAAGAGTTACTGTACATTGTTTTTCACTAGTTTGAGTATGAAAATTACCTTTTGACTGATTAAATGTGGTGAATAGGTGGTACGTGCACTTGCTCACGAACAATTTGCAAGGCTCCTCTTGACTTGCAATGAAGAACTGGAGTTGACATCTGAAGCACTTCCAGTAGAGTCTGAAGTCACCATTGCTGATGCTGAAGAAGAATCCTTTGAGTTTATGAATGGGTTATATGCATCAAATGCCCATGATATAGTTCATCCCCCAGTTCCTTCAGTAGAACCTAACGCTCAGGAAAAATTTGATCTTGAAAATTCCACAGAGATGATATCTGGTGATAGCATATCTTCTTTTGGGCCTGTATCATCAGGTATTGCAAATGTAGCAGACGAGGATAACGTGCCGAGTTCCAGTGATGAGGATTTTATGGTCTGCAATTTGTCAAAAGCTTCTGATCATGAACTCCAGACTGTTGCTGATCCAATATCTTCTAAGCTCGCTGCAATTCATCACATCTCTCAAGCCATCAAGTCTCTAAGATGGACGCGCCGATGGCAAAGCACCAAACCAGAGCTGAACCTTAAAAATGAAATTGAGGATGAACTACCTTCATCAATGGATTTCTCTGTTTGTGCCTGTGGCGACACTGAATGTATTGAAGTTTGTGATATCCGGGAATGGCTCCCAACATCCAAATTAGATGATAAATTGTGGAAACTTGTTTTATTGCTTGGGGAGTCTTATTTGGCTCTTGGCGAAGCTTATAAGGATGATGGCCAACTCTATCAAACCTTGAAGGTTGTAGAACTGGCATGTTTGGTTTATGGATCAATGCCTCATGACACCAGATTTATTTCTTCAATGGTTTGTAGCTCGTTATCCCACGAGGAAGTTAACATCAGAAGTGAAAACATAAGGTCTTTCGCAGGCAATGATCGTCTAGCTTTCGGTCAGCTGTCTTCAAATTACCTCTTTTGGGCCAAGGCTTGGACGCTAGTTGGGGACGTGTTTGTTGACTTTTACCTGGTAAAGGGTGAAGATGCCTCAAGGCAAGCAGAAAGGAAAGGCAACAGCAAAGACTTGAGAATGTCATCTGAAGTCTTGAAGGAGGTTGAGAGGCTCAAGAAGAAGCTGGGGCAATTTAACCAGAATTGCAGCTTATGTTCTTTAGTAAATTGTAGCTGCCAGAGCGACAGGGCCAGTAGTGGCAGCAGTGCAAGTAGCAGTACTCGAGAAACTCGCTCATCAGGTTATGGCAGAAAGCAGTTTAAAAAATCATATATTACAAACAGCCATTATTCACGTCCTGGGGATTATGAAAATGTTGCAGTTGCTCAGAATGGGGACATTAGAAAAATTAATGAAAGCAAACATCTTAAGCATAACAAGACTGATAAAATCAATGAAAATTCTGATAGGATGCCAGATGCTATGCAGGATGTGAACTTGGCAGCTGAGATAGATGGTATGGGGTCTAGGGTAGATACTCCATCTGAACCTTCTTCCAAAGGTAAAACTGCTATGAAAAATGGTGGTATATTTAAATACTTGAGGGGTTCTATAACTGGAGATACTGATTATACTCTCTCTGTTGCCCTGAGTTGTTATGAAGAAGCTCGAAAATCCATGAGTGAACTTCCTTCTAGTTCAGCAGAATTAAAATCTGTAGTCAAGAAGAAAGGATGGGTGTGCAATGAACTAGGACGATATAGGGTGGAAAGGAAAGATTTGGGCAAAGCTGAAATTGCATTTGCGGAGGCAATTAGTTCTTTTATAGTAGTTGAGGATCATACTAATATCATTTTGATCAACTGTAATTTGGGCCATGGACGAAGAGCATTAGCAGAAGAGATGGTTTTAAAAATTGAAAGTCTCAAGGAACATGCTGTCTTTCACAGTGCATATCTGCAGGCACTTGAAACCGCCAAAATGCAATACAGTGAATCACTCAGGTATTACGGGGCAGCAAAGACAGAACTAAATGCTTTAGCTGAAGATGAAGGTTCCATCTCAAGCAGTTTGAAGAACGAAGTAAATACACAGTTTGCTCATACATATCTAAGACTGGGCATGCTATTGGCAAGAGAAGATACTGTTGCTGAGATTTACGAGAATGGATTCCTCGAAGATTACTCTGTTTCTAGTCACACTCGAACTCAGAGAGAACATAGAAAGCATGAGATATCGGCAAATGATGCCATCCGGGCAGCTCTGTCTATATACGAGTCACTCGGTGAGTTGCGTAGACAGGAGTCTGCATATGCTTATTTTCAACTGGCATGCTACCAACGAGATTGTTGCTTGAAGTTTCTAGAGCCGAATAGAAAGAAAAACAATCTAGCAAAAGGTGAAAACAGTGTGGTTCATCGGGTAAAGCAGTATGCCTCCTTGGCAGAAAGGAACTGGCAAAAGTCCTTGGATTTTTACACTACAAGTACGCATCCCCTAATGTACCTCACTATTCTGATTGAGAGATCGGCTTTGTTATTTAGCCTCTCAAGTTACCTTCACTCAAATGTGGTACGTCTTGGGTTTTTTCCTCTTTATTTAGTGTTGGTTTTTAATATCCGTCCATCTTGTTTTCATGACAATTCTAGATATGATATGAATGATAATTTTGTATCAGAATATTATCATTTCACATATGGTTAGAACCAAACAATTATGTTCAGTGAACCATCTTTGTGATTTTATGATGAAGTTATGTGAAGTTACGTGCTGTGATTATGGTGTTTCGTAGAGTACTAAAATAACTTGTTGTCACTGCATTATTATGATGAATTTTTGACTTGTGAGGGATCTTAAATGTATTTACTTATGAAGTTTATTCGATGAAAGTCTTCTCTAGATGTTACCTGTTCTCTTTTATTCAGAGCTTGTTTGGCTAAGCATAAAAAAAGTAGAAGTTACTTTTAGTTATCTTTTATTTCTCAAACACGTTAATCATGTTTATTTTTTCTCAAGTAGAAAAAGCTGATTATTTTGGAAGTAACTTATTACATGTTTGGGAAGTGTGTATAAATGAATTATAAATAGATAGAAATATGTGGTGGATAAGTTAATAGTACTTGCGAATCCCTCGAAATGCATGGATAGAAAGTTGCTTGTGTTTATAAATGGTTTATAAAAATGAGCCAAATATAGGCTTATTTTCAAATTAACTTGCGTGCTTTCCAACAAACTCATTTGTTTGTTAGTAAACTACTGACATGTTGCTTGTCTACCAGTTCCTTGAATCAGCTCTATCTCGTCTGCTCGAGGGACGTTATATATCTGAAAACAAGTCACTGTGCAATGATAATCCCGAGATTTGTGCTAAATTTTGGAGTCAGCTGCAGATGCTCCTGAAGAGTATGTTGGCCACGTCACGGTCAACAAAAACAAACAAATCTTCTGTTAGTCCTCAGCAAACTCCGTCAAATAAGTCGGTCGATGCTAACAAACTGAGGGAGCTTTACAAGATTTCTTTGAAGTCCACTGATTTTAGTCAGTTACACGATATGCACAGATTGTGGACATCATAGCTACAACTCTTTTAAGTTCCGGGTACTGGTAATATGACCCTCTGGCACTATGTATGATAACCATATTAAAATCCACGTTGATTTTTTTCTTGGTTATGTTACTTTCTTGCTTCCTATTCAGTGTGTTGGAAACTACTTTTGGAAGGAACGGTTGTAGGATTTTGAAAATTCATTGCTGGACATTGATATGTAACTGTTTTGTTTGAAAGTGTCGTAAATGTTTAACACAATATATTACATATTTATAATGTAAAGCGCTTTTAATTATTCATGTTTGAATGCTTTCGCTCGATTTACAGGGGTGCAACAGTGTGTTGCATTACAAGAACTCGGGCTAAAATGTTGAAAACTTTATACATGAATTTAAAACTGACAACTAGAGTTGCGTATAATTGATTTTTATTAGTACACACAGAACTCTCTTATTACATATTATTATTGGCGAATAACAAAGACAAAAACAATTGCCAATATGGAATGAAAATTTCCACTATTTCATGAAGAAAAACTTTGAAGTGATTGAATACGGTAGATAATTTATTTTTCATGAGGTTTTAGATGAACTGGGAGGCCATACACTGACACAGAGGAAGCGTCATATACTATCTTCTCATTTCGGATTGCCTTTATTAGTTTGAACCTTGTCACTATGTTATGCATGAAAACCAGTACTAGCCGAGCATATTTTGCCCGGGCACTAACGTGTAAGGTGCTGGTAAACTCCCCTCAAATCTAGTAGGATCAACTTCTCAGGAAGTACAACGAATGCACAGTCCAAAATGTCTATAACAAGATTAGCAGTAAGACAAAAATATGATAATCTTCTGTAGTGACTGAACTAGATGTAGCATACCTTCCATCCTTTCGGAATGATAAAACCAGAACGGGTGGAGTCAGTCGTGGTTTCTTTGAACGCTCCTTTAGCAGGGAGTGGTAATCTGAATGATGCACGTGCCATGTTCCAAGATAACTTCATCTTTTCAATGTCGTCCCAAATCAGTAACTCATCTGGACATTTTGATCTTGCAATCTACCGTTGAGAGTTTTTGTCTTCTAAAATCGTTCATCTCTACATACAGGTAAAAAGTTTGACGATTGACCTTTGAGAACCTCATTTTAAATATGGGAAGTTCTGTGATATAGTATTGATTCTGGCATACAGTTGGCTAACTATAAGGTGTTTGACTTTCTAAGCTTTTAGACGAACTTAAAATCAGAAAATGTCACGGTTTCAAGTCTTCTTATAACCCATTAGTGAAAACATCGTTTAATGGCATATTTTTTCTTTATCTTGATAATTTGTTATGGTTTTCAAATGAAGTGAATAAGGTGATTTTGAGGGTAAGGGTAATAGTTTTAAATTTGCAGAAAAGATGCTTAGATGTAACTCAAAACAATATAAAAGCAACTTTTAATTTGTTTATGAAAACGTTATGGTGGGGAAATTAGACCATTGGTCCTGAACCTATTACTTTTGTTAGCTTGTTGCTTTTCAACTTACAAAGAAGTAAGTCGTTCCTACTAGTTTAATGCCCATTTGGTACTTCTCACTTTAATGGAGAAGAGATGGATTGCAAATGGGGGAAAAAGCGAGTTAAGGATGGCACGTTTCACAGAGTTGGTGACACAAATGAACGAACAAGTTGCAAAACTAGTCTTTAATTTTTTTAAATATGTTACTTCCTCTGTCTTACAAAGATAAATTTGTTTTCATTTTTACGCTGATTAAGAAAATTTAAATTATATAATAGGAAATGTAATTTTTTCTTACTTTTTCTTAATATACATCTACATTAAGTTATGATTTAAATAATAGTAGTTCATATTTATTGATAACAAGGTATATTAAAATATGGTTAATAGAAAATTAAGAAATTTATTATACTTTTAACTAGGAAAATAGTTTATAACTTGGGACAAATAAAAAATGAAAATGAGTGTTTATGAGATCGAGGGAGTAATTTTTAATTATCACTTCAACCGAAGCACTTTACCTTCAATTTTTTGTGCACTACTAGGAAGATAATCTAAAATCATAAGATTGAAAATATGCGTCACGTGATGATTTAGGAAAGACGTTTGCATCATTAAGGACTCATTGTGCGAGGGAGGAAAAATTGCAATTTTAATCCCCTACCTTTTGCTCTATTAGCAAATTTCTTTTCAACTTTTAAAAAGAAGCAAGTTGATATCTAAGGACACTATCGATCTCAGTAACGTTATATTATAAATATAGGATTAATCTCTTACCCATAGTGGGCAAGAGATATGGCAAGATGTGGTCGATGTCATGTAGTCTAAAATATCGATGAGTTGGTAAGATAACATCTTCCCACATTATCGATAGGGTAAAGACATTTCCTATTCATCATGAGTAGGAGATTAGTTTTGATTATTAATAACTATCACGAAAACTAACATTTCGAAAATTTTAACATTATCCCATATAGAAAAGTAAAATTTTAATAGAGTTAAAAACATATTTAACAAAAATTATTCTTTAATGGTTAAAAATTGATTATGCAGCTATAATGAAATATCAAATAAGGCAATACAAGAGTTAATTGTTGCAATTGTCACTGAACATATGTCTATATCTTCGATTTCTCAATGAAATTTAAAATGTCGAGTTTGGCGACTAAACTTTGAAAAACGTTGGACATTACTTATTGGCTAACCTCCATTTCGAATACCCAACGAAATTGGTGACATGGCTAACGGAATGTGGATCTTCGTCACTGTGTTAAAATTTGAGGTGGTTGAGTTTTGACCACTAAATTTTGGAAAACGTCTTCAATTGCTCATTAAACTTTGAAAAATGTCTTCTAATACTCACTGAAGTTTGAAGTGGTCGAATTCGGTTAATGAATTTTGAACACTAAACTTTGAGATTGTCGAGTTTTTATAATAAAACATTGAAAAACGTCTTCTATGACTCACAATACATTTGGATTTAAATAAAATTTGTTGTTAAAATTTGAATTTAATTTTATTTAACAACAATTTCATTGTGTGTTTCATTGTAAAATTCAAATATAATGATAAAAATAGCTTAATTTTTTTTTTAAATGAATTAAAATTAATTTTAACTACTGTGTAGTAATCATTCCTAGCGGTGTAGACAATACTTGCAAAAGCAGCATAACTATGCAAAAGAAGTGATTACTAATTTCAATTAAACATACAATATATTTATTGTTAAATTAAATTAAATTTGAATTTTAGCCAATGTTTGATGGCCATTATTTATTAAAAAAAAAAAAAAAAGAGTTTCAAATAGTGATTTTTTGAAAAATGTGTAGTTAAAAAGTTGGAAAAAGTTTTGAGTTTACCTGTAAAATATTTTATTGTATAAATGTGATTAAAAATGAGTATGAGAATTAAAAAATTTGTTTTAAATGGAGATAAACATATATTTAATTAAATCCAAATTATAGTTACCAATAGAAGACGTTTTTCAAAGTTTAGTTGCCCAAATTCAACTATCTCAAAGTTCAGTGGCAAAAAATTGGTCACCTCAAAGTTCAGTGAGCAATAGAATTTTTTTTTTAAGTTTAGAGGTCAAAATCCGATTATCTCAAAATTTAACGGTGTTACAAGCTTTTACAAGTGCATTTGGTCAATCACGTAACCAATTTCGTTAGAGATTTGAAATAAAAGTTATGCTAGTGAGTAACGTGCAACATGTTTTAAAGTTCAATGATTAAATTATTTGGCACAAAACGTTCCTACCTTTGAAGTCTATTGTGGAAAACATCCATACCTTTCATTTCTTAGCATAAAACGTCCATACCTTTCACTTTTGTAGCGCTCAACGTCATTTTCGTCTCTTTTGACCATTTTACCCTTCTATTCAAATAAAACAAAAAGAAAAGAAAAGAAAAGAAAAATAAATAATAAATTGTAATTATAGGTCCAAACTTTTAAAAATGTGCAAATTAGTCATAAACGTGAAAAAACCATCACCCCCTAAACCGCCACCTTTGAAGGCAAAATCTCCAACCTCCGATCACCTTGGCTGCCGAACCAACATACCACCTTGAAACCCTTATTGCCCTCTTCACAACTCACCCAACCACTAGCCCTAACCCCGACAGATTTGATCGGAAACTTAAACCAAAGCCAGATGAACATGCACCAAAAATTGGTCGGCCAAAAAAGCTTTCACGCACGATTTTCTTCCAATTTCGACCCAATCCATGGAAGCCCATGTTAATTACATTCCACGGGTCCCTCAAGCTCACCTAGACGCCTCCATTCATGTTCAAATTATAGCAAATAACACAAAAAAATAAAAATCTGCAGCTGTTTTTCCAAAAATAGCGTGTTCGCAGCCGGAGAACCAAAATTTCGACGACGGTAGTGGTCCCCATGATCGCAGACCACCTAGGCTGGCGTCCTCTCTTCATGGGGCAACTATTCCACCCATGGGTCATCACCAATTTGGGCGAAATGTGCACGAATTTCACATGGCAGATCGCGACCACGCTTAGTACGTCAAATCTGGTTTTGGTTCAAATTCGTCCTTATTCATTCGCAATTGGCCAAGACTCATATGTTCGGTGGGTGCGCCATGGTGGGGAGGAGCTAGGCGTGGTGGTTCGCGATTGTGAGTTGCATCGCCGAGGATGAAATTCGTGGTGGAAGGGGCCGATCGGAAAAGTTCTGCATCTTTGGTTTTGGTTCAAATTTTCGATCAAATCTGTCGGGGTTAGGGCTGGTGGTTGGGTGTGTTGTGAAGAGGGAAATGAGGACTTCAAGGTGGTATGTTGGTCGACGGCCAAGGTGATCGAAGGTTGGAGATTTTGCATTTAAAGGTAGCGGCTTAGGGGGTGATGATTTTTTCATGTTTGTGACAAATTTGCACATTTTTAAAAGTTTGGACCCATAATTGCAATTTATTGTTTATTTTTCTTTTCTTTTCTTTTCTTTTTTTGTTTTATTTTAATAGAAGGGTAAAATAGTCAAAAAGAGACGAAAATGACGTTGAGCACTACAAAAGTGAAAGGTAGGGACGTTTTGTACCAAGAAATGAAAGGTAGAGATGTTTTCCACCATAGACCTCAAAGATAGAGACGTTTTGTACCAATTACCCATGATTAAAATTTGATATTTTAAACTTCGATAAACAATCGAATACACGGACATAAGTTTACTTACCATTGGAACAGTTAACTCCGCGGACCGCAATACAATGGAGACAGGGGCGTTTCAGTAATTTCATGGCATCTAAAATCCTGAAAACAAAACCACCACCGTCTCCCCATCCCACCGCTACTATACTGCACCATCCTCCAATTCTCTCCGGCAGACTCCGTTCACCTTTCCAAATTTCTAATCCCCATTATACCCTTCGAAAACTTCATAATTCCCATCGAATCCTAAATCCACATCTCTTACGTATACATACATTGTATCTATACCTCATAATGCTCGAATGGCTCAATACAGGCAATCCGGAGGTTTCTTCAACGGCTATGGCGGCGGCATGAGAAACGGAGGCGATCACCTCTCGATCGGAGTGCGAGGTGGCGGAACCACTTCTTCGGTCCCGTACCACCACCGTCGTCGACTGAAAGAGCCACACAGTTACAAGATCTCGATCGGATGCTGCATCGTGATACTAGCCTTCATTCTCTCGGTTTCGGCTTTTTTCTATTTTGCTTTGCAAAGTAAAGGTACACATCGTGATCTATTGGATAGTATGAGCGTGATTTTGATTAATTATGGAGATTGTGTTTTCACTGAATTTAGTTTAAGTTTATAATTATTGATTTTAAATTAATGCAAGTTATTGGAAAGAAAGGAAACTAAAGAAATTGTAAGTGATTGGGCTGTGTGATTATTAGATTGATAGTTAGCACTGATCAAACCGTTAGTATCTACTGTGATTACTAGTTTGTTGTTTTTGAAGTGAAAGGATTTACATTTTCAGAAGCAGAAAGTATTGGTATAGATTATGAATTTCAAATTTTGAGAAGGCGCAGATCTACAGCGTCCCTGTGCATTTGCGAATCAGAAATGTGGTGTAGTAGGTGCTTCAATTTTTATTTTTTTTCTATGTACTAAAGAAATTTCAGCTGCGAAAGAGAACTATCTTGTAGTAGTATCAAGTATATAGGTCAAATTTTTAATATTATGGTGCATTTGGAGATGCATAAGATTTCATATTATGGAATTTAAAAGAAGTTTGGAAATTCAGTAAATACATGGTTATAAACTTCAGTGTAGGTATAAACTCAAGTAAAGCTTCCATTCGACGAATTTGTCTATTAGTGTTTTTTATTCCAATACAGTATCAATTTTGGGACTCTTTGGGTTTCCTTACTTGTTCACCTTTTGTTGGTTAATATGGAACTAGGCCTCAAGATTGGAGTTTGTGAAAAATGAATTCACATTGAAATGGAAACATTTAAAATTCCATTGACAATGCCCTAATCTTTGCATTCAATCATAGCATTAGAATTTTATTAGTCCATATTAGTTGGTAGTTTATATGACATTTACTAATCTGTCCATGTTAGCAGCAGAAACAAATTGGCATAGAGCTCAAGACGATGACATAGAAAATGATACCGATTTTCTCATGAACGTGACCCGGACGCAGAAATCCAAAGAGCTCAAGTTTGGACATGGATCTGTTTTGCATGGTCGGGATTCACGGTATTGGGACAAGGACGACAGAAGAAGAGATGAAGATTACAGTGAAGCGGAATTGGAGCGAGTCCGGGATGATTCCACAAATGAGGTTCACGCTGCAATGAGAATTGGGGATAAGAAATCTTCTACTTCTGATTCTCATAAAGTTTTAAGTAACAGAAGAGATGGTTTATACAATGAGGCTGGGCGTGATGAACTAAAAATGTATGAAGCTGAATATGAGGCTTCTTTAAAGAGTACTGAACAGTCAAAACATATACATAGCAATAAAAATCAGCAATCAGGCGATGCTGCTTGGAGAAAGCATGATTCTGCGGATGCTGATGATGAATACGATGATGGTATTGATTTACAGGATGACCAAATCGAAGAATATGATGATGTTGGACACGATGACGAGGAGCATTCTGGTGCCCATGAATCCCACAGCACTGATGGAGAATCTTCTCGTGTGCACAATTCTAGAAACAAAAACCGAAAAAATATTGAGGAGGCTGATAAAGCTTCCACTGATTTGTCCCATAAGGAATCACTTTTAAACTCTCAGCATTCCGAAGTCATGGTCAATTCTAGACATGTCAGTTTTCTTGATGGTCAATCTGTTCGAAGAACAACTCCTGAAAGGCGCTCAGGTTCCAAAAAGAAGACAAAACGTCGAAGAACCTCTGGTAATCACTTGTTCCGATAATTGCACAAGTTACTTGGAATAAGAAGTTGCCTATTTTTCTGTTAATGAGCATGTTACTTGTTTTCTTTGGTCAGTTTTTGGTTCTGAGTGAATTAAAATAATGAACTCTGCTGATACTGTATTTGAAATAGGACGAATCTTATTCGACTCTATGAGGTTTTTTTATCCATGACATAACTCCGAAGTAGGTTTTGTGATATTAAAAACCAACATGCATAATAACATACTAAGCCAAATAATGAACTCTGCTGATACTGTATTTGAAATAGCACGACTCTTATTCGATTCTACGAGGTTTTTTTATCCATATCATAACTCTGAAGGAGGTTTTGTGATATTAAAAACCAACACGAATAATAACAAACTAAGCTTTATTCCTAATAAAAGCTAAATAATTCCTTTTCAGCTGCTCCGTTTAACTGATTACTATATCTACCAGGAGATCCTGCATCTTGATACTTGGAGACCATAACAGGCTATGTTTCTGTCTGTCTCTCCCTCTTCTAACATGTTCTATGTAAATTTTATGACTCTTATGAACACGAATCTCTTTATGTCTACATCCATCTTAATATTCTCTTTTCTGATACTCTCACCTTATTAAGTTTTGCCCTTTAACAGCACAACTTCTAGTCCCATAAAGCCTAGAAAGTCTAATTGGTGTCGTGTAGAATTTATATTTTAACCTTAAAAAGAATCCACTATAATACTATACATCACATCATCAGTTCCTCCTGCCTTGTTGATAAAAAGTAATTGAACATAGATTTTAACACAATTACTTTTTGGGACAACATGAACATCTTTGGGGACCTTGATATTCTCCTTATTCCTGAAGGACATTCAATATACTTAAGACTAACATAATACAAATAAGAAATACATAGAAAATAGTATACTTTGCTTTTCAAGGACAGAAAATGAAATAGGTATTTATCAGTACTGAGTACTTGACTACTTGGTGTAATGAATGAATGGATGGTTAACATTTTTTCAATTGTACTAATATATTGACAAGTGGCTTGACATTGCATTGACTCAATCAACTAATGTACAGAATGACCTATTCTATAGCTTCTGTGCAGCATGGAAAATATGAATTGAAATAAAGGATAGTGTTAAAGGTTAACATGAGCATATTGAAATGTAAGCAAAACGAAATTGAATTTTATGATGCTTAGCTTGTTAAATGTTTGAAATAACTTGATGAGTTATTTCCCTTGCTTTTACTGAATTTGTTATTGGTTTGGATTTCAACTCCAAAATTCCAGGTTCCTGTGAGATGAAAATGTTGAACGCATCTTCACTGCTTGTAGAGCCTTTAGAAAGTAGAAAATTTGCAAGATTTTCCCTACAATATACAGAATCAGAAGAGAAGCCCATTGAAGATGAAAGATGGGAACCCAAATTCGCTGGACATCAAAGTCTCAAAGAAAGGGAAGAATCTTTTATTGCCCATGATCAGAAAATAAACTGTGGCTTTGTGAAAGGCCCAACAGGATCTCCAAGTACAGGATTCGACTTGGCTGAAGATGATGCAAAATACATCAGTAGTTGTCACATTGCTGTGATGTCTTGTATATTTGGGAATTCAGATCGCTTAAGATCACCAATGGGCAAAACGGTACTTTACCCCTTCCCACTTTGTTGTTCTTTATTAAGTTAATTAAGAAGAGCAAAATAAAATGAAATATAGAAAAATGATAAGCATTAACACGGAGTAGGGCGTCGGTTTAGGGGTTTGATATAATCAATCTGAACAATTGAAAAGTGTTCTATAAATCTGTTTTTTTTCCCTCGTTTTACTTTTGAAATGGAAAACAGAAATGGGAAAACATGCTTCAATATGCAGATCACTTGGCTTTTTATGGATTTGTTTAACACACAGGGTTTCTCTGGTATTCCATTTGTTAGAATGAATAAAGCTTGTTTAATGGAATCTGATTGTTGTTGTTATTATGCTGACCTCCTTCGCCTGTGTATATGGTTGGCAACTTGGCATCCCCATTGGCATCTCATCAACTAAATCATGTGTCTTATTTTCCTAATCCAAATCACTATATAGCACTATATCCCTATCTGTATTAGTGTTTCATAGTCACCAGTTTGTGAAGTTGAACTTGTAGCATCCAATGAGCTGGTCTATGCTTCTGATCTAACCTTTTTTCTTGTTTTATAAATTCAGGTCTCTCGTCTGTCAAGGAAAAATGTATGTTTTGTAATGTTTGTGGATGAAGTTACTTTACGTATGCTTTCTTCAGAAGGTCATATGCCTGATAGAATGGGCTTTATTGGGTTGTGGAAGATTGTGGTTGTGAAGAATCTTCCTTATGCTGACATGAGGAGAGTTGGGAAGATACCAAAATTTTTGCCACACCGTCTTTTTCCTTCAGCCAGGTACATTAAATGCTTTTCGTTTTATGTAATGGCTCCATGTTTGACTCATCTTGTCTGTACTATTTTCTAATTTTGGGTGGTAATAGATCTGAATTTCTAGTTTACGAAAGAAGAGTAAATTTATTTCATAATTCGTTTGTCTGTGCTGGATCTGAGAATTTATGAATTTGTACTTCGACTTGTGCCAAACTAACAACCCTTGTTGGATATTAGATGAAAACATAAGAAAGTGCACACCGATTAATTATCCATTTCGTTGTAATTGTCAAACAAAATATTTCAATCATGGAGGGGGTATTGAGTTCTGCAACATATTAGTAAGATGATTCATAGGATGTAAGAAGATCAATCGTGAAATTCTTGACTTGATTTTCATCTACACCAAAATAAAAATATATTTTGCAATTTCTGAATTTAATCTCTTTTTTTTTTGCTCGATAATTTTTCACTTATAAACTGCTTATCCAAATGTCCCTTTTGCGTTTTACTTTATCCGTTTGCTTCTGGAAATTATTTCAGGTACTCAATTTGGTTGGATAGTAAACTTCGTCTCCAACTTGATCCGATGCTTATCTTGGAATATTTCCTGTGGAGGAAAGGTTATGAATATGCTATATCCAATCACTATGACCGCCATTGTTTGTGGGAAGAGGTTGCCCAAAATAAGAAGCTTAACAAGTACAACCATAGTGTTATAGACGAACAATTTACATTCTATCAAGACGATGGGATGAAAAAATTTAATGCATCAGATCCGAACAAGCTTCTTCCGAGCAGTATGATTTTGCATTTCCATTTTGTTTGAAAATTGAAATCTTTTCTCTCAGCATAATCTTTATTTGTGTATAATATTTTTGTTTCTTTAACAGATGTACCTGAAGGGTCTTTTATTGTTAGGGCTCACACACCAATGTCAAACTTGTTCTCTTGCCTTTGGTTTAACGAGGTCGAACGGTTCACTCCTCGTGACCAGCTAAGTTTTGCGTATACATATCACAAGTTGAGAAGGATGAATCCTGAGAAATCCTTTTATCTCAATATGTTCAAGGTGAGCCCACCATTGCATCCTAACTCTAATTGAGCATAACCTACAAGGCAAATTGACCAAACATTTTCAGTGTTCTTGAGCACTAATAGTGCTTGTTTGGCATGCAGTATTATATACAATGAACGAGATTATAGCTTATATCTCTTTCGTGATATAGTCTAAAGCACGTTTACATGTAATACAGGACTGCGAGAGGCGAAAGGTTGCGAAGTTGTTCCATCACAGGTCCGAGGAGAGAAGGAATATCGCCCAACTTGAGACGACATAGTTTTCAACACGATGTTGAGCTTATCTTAGAAAACGATTCATTTTTTGTACAAAATGAATCACCAGGAGTAAACCGTTTCTTTCCGAGTAATTTGCAAAGTTGCAGAGGTGATTCTGATATCACACAATGAATGTAAATTGCCAAATTACCATGAAGAATGACAAATGCATACTGCTTTAATTGACATGAAAACAAGTTCAGTTCTGGTGGCTCCTCATTCTTCTTGGAGGAAAAAGGATATTAAATTCCTGGATCCTATGTTCATTTTAATCTCCAATATCATATGGAAAATAGAAATATGAAGCACCCAATATTTTTATACTAGACTAGATATTCAATAATGATCATTCAATTTCACTTTGTACTTTTTTAGAATTCCGGGTGCCATTTTGTTCTCAGATGGATATAATTTTGGTTCTGTACAAGACAATGATGCTTGGGTATTTTTTTTATAGGATTCTGTAATTTAGCCTACAAAAACCTATTGCCTTTGTCTATGTTGATGGATTTATGTGATATGGGCTATTGCTGTTGAAAGAAAATTTAGTATTCTCAAAGAAGTTTCAATTTTATTGATTATTTATTATCTTCAATATGTCCTGAAATTTCTGATATGCTGAGGGGGGTGGGTTGGAAGTGTCTATTGCAGTTCGATATCTGCAAAATTGCAGTTTGTGTTGCTTTGTTCGGAATAAAGTTGACTACTATCTGGCTTACTTTGTTATACTTGTAAAATTACTTATAATTGGGTTGAATATATTCTAGTTTTTATTTTGTCTATGGTTCGTGCCAATCTAGTTGAACAAATTGTTCATTGTTTGGTGTTAAAAAAATGTAATAGTTCTCGACTTGAAAGTATTCTACTCGATTCTGATAGAACATGAGGTACCATCAGTCTAGTGGTTAATCAATAGGGTTTTGCTTCTTTGCCAGTAAACTTTAACAAATGCTTTGACATAATTTGAAGTAGCAGAAGATGATTTGATAGGAAAGCTGACGGTGTTTAAAACAGTTCATTACTATGTTGACAAGTGGCATTATATCAAACTCCGTGTCAAAGAATATGACACTATAACATGATCCTAATCAATAATGTTGTGTACATCCGGATGTACACACAACATGACTCAATGGTTAATTAGATGTGTTTTGTACAGAAGGACCTTGACTGTTAAGAAAATGAAATTTTAGAGACTCGATTGCTCCGTTTTGGTAAGTTGGGGATTCAAATGCGCCTTGCATGAGCTGCTATTTTTCCATTTTTATATTAATAAAGTATTTGGATATTTGTCATTCGTTATCCCAATTTTGGTGATTCTATTTGTTATAAATTTTCTACAGGCGCATTACGGCTTGGAGTGGTTTATTTAAGTGATAGATGACAAGTGAAGTAACTATACGTTGATTCAATCACAGGCAAATGGAATCATCTAATTAAACAAACTATATTCTACCATACACTTGTACTTATGACCATATACAAGCACAAATTGAGTTTTAAGCCTAGTAAATTTGAAGTCAAATGCATATATTCTCCTTTTGTCACTTCATTTGATCCATCGTTACATTGATTCGATGAATCAATTATACTTCAATCTACATTTAAAGTCTCTATCAATGTGCTGTTGAGGGAAGCAATGCTAAGGAGCCATCCATCAAATCGTTGAACGTCCTTATGATCCTATGCACAATGACGCAAAACAATGAACTATCTATCAAATTGTTGACTAGATTGTTCTAATGAGATCATATCGTACTTGTGAATGAGCAATTCAGTACCTATATAAACCATATCCCGATCCGATAAAATATTGCTTTGAAAAACAATTCTTTGACTTCTCAACTGCGAACCAAAGAAAGATGTTGAAACTTGAAACACA